>OOFB01016871.1:0-10201 GCA_900323305.1 Trachyrincus murrayi | reverse complement strand
CAAAACACAAGGAAGCAGTTGTACTCCATAAGTTAACCAGTGTCTGTCGGTCTATATATACAGTATTTGTGTGTGTGTGTGTGTGTGTGTGTATATGTGTGTGTGTGTGTGTGTGTGTGTGTGTGTGTGTGTGTGTGTGTGTGAAGGAGATAGATGCACACAGACATGCGCACACACACACACACACACACACACACACACACACACACACACACACAACTCAATTGTGTAGTGGTAACACACACACACACACATACACACAGAAATAGTTAATGTGCCGATTCTGGTATTGGTTTTGGTTTGGAAAAGCTTTAGTTGACACCTACGAAGTCAATGTAAACAGTGAGTTGAAATAGGGTATAGGCTGTGGAGATGACACATTATTGGTGGTCTGGTTTCGGTTTGCACACTTTGGTTGAGACATCTAAACATAGGCGTGTATACGGGTGTACCAGAGACTAGAACAGTGCGCTCCATTAAGCGGATCCTTTTCGTAAGCTTGATGTTTTTTTGTTTTTTTCATTAGACAAAAGGTTGCTGTTGGACACCTGGAATGTACATGAATAGAACAATACAATAGAAAATAAATGTGGAATTAGTTACACGAGGATTTCAAACTCGCTTACCTTTTTACCTTGGTAGAATCCACAACAAACTGTTGAAGGCTGAACTCCGTCAGGCTCTGTAGCCGTGTCCCCTAAGAAGAGACGAGAGAGTACATGCAACCATAGAGCCAAACCATATTTTGAAAACAAAGTATGTCTTTGTCCGGCATCAAGCCCATCAACCATGGGCCTATTAGAACGCTGAGACGCCGTGCACCACACATGGCATCATCGCGGTCGGACCACAACCCCACCACTATATTAACAGTGGCATTCAAATCCGAGGTTTGTATGTTACCTCATACCCTTGCAGTTCAACCATCCAGTCCTAACTATGTATAATGATCTGATTTGCGTAATGACGTATAGTTTGCTTTAAGAGGTGCTCATCAATGCTGCCGGGCCATACTGTTCCAGGTACACCCTCCCTTCTCATCCTGTACTGTATTGCTACTGACCGTATTTCAGTATTTCTACTTGAAGAAGTGGTTGAAAGGTTTTTTAGAAGTGTATTTTTTTTATTGTGTATCATATTTAAAGTAGCTGCAGTAGTTCCGGCTAATCGTCAACAATTCAGAGTAACAGAGACAATAGTTAAAATACAATAGGAAAATAATCCATGAAACATGCCACAGAAGACTTTAACGTCTTGGTGGTTCAACATGAGTCTAATCAACATGGTTGATTAGCCGTAGCATTGCTTTACCATACTAGTGCTGCTCTCTGTACGTTTATGGGCTTCACAGATGCATGGTAACCTAAGCATATTACCGTCCTTAGCCTCGAGCTGGAGGCTTTGTCAAGGTTGACGGCCAACATTATGGATTACATGATTTAGGCGTACAAAAACAGGAGCTTGTCCAATTGGAAAGGAAGACAAGACTACATTTTTTAATAGATTCATAGTCTTGATGTCTGTTTTATGTATCGCATCAATATATCAAAGAAATAATTTAAGTATTTCCATTATAAATCAACCTCTAAATCAGTTGCAAAGTGTGACAAAAAATTGCTGAAAACCAAACATTTACATTAACCAAGCCTGGAAAAAAATGAAAACAAGAAAAATGAATCAAAACTACTCTTTCATGTAGGGTCTTTAAAAGCTCATTTGAGGGGTTTTTTCTGCTGCTTCTCATCACTTGGTTCTCCTCTGTGAACTACAGGCTCTCTTGTTCCCTTTAAACTCAGGAAATTAACTGTGCACCTACTACTGGACCCCGTGCACACCCCCACCCCCTTGCTGTGTTGATACAACTGTGAATGTCCAAATTCATTGAGTGAGTTACTGCAGCCACTACTGCCCAGAGAAAGAGGATACGTTGTGTTCATGAGGAAATAGGAATTAAACCTAGAGAGAGAGAGAGCTAGAGAGAGCTAGAGTCAGAGAGAGAGAGAGAGAGAGAGAGAGAGAGAGAGAGAGAGAGAGAGAGAGAGAGCTAGAGAGAGCGCTAGAGAGAGAGAGAGCGCTAGAGAGAGAGAGAGAGCCAGAGAGAGAGATGTCAACTTAAACTGCTGTTGCACCTTGTAAAATTGATTTTGGTCCTTGTGATATACTCATGAGCACAACATATATATATATATATATATATACAGTATATACAATCTAGAAATGCGTAAACATAATATTTGTAAAAAATGTAGGGGGAAAATCAGTTTACGAGAATTTATAGAGCATAAACAGTAAGTTCCATTACAAAGAACCGCATGAACCAGTATTGTGGGTTACAAACTCAGAGCTTAAGAATCTCCCAATGACAAATGATGACTCTGGAAGGAACCTACAATTAAGATTAAGCTCTGAATGGGGGCGGTGGGCCAATGCAGTCAAAGGACTTGGACTCTCTTACCGTCAGTGTTTCCAGGACGCAGTCTAGGGGGAGAATAGAGTTCTCCCTGATACTGTTCTGCTGACCAAGACTGTGGATATTTTGCTCATTTTCAGGAAAGGGCAATTGGATGGATGGGTGGAGAGGAGGGAGGGGGGTAACAGGGAGAAGGGGGAAGTAAAGTTGTTTGTGGAAAGTTAGGATTTAATACCCTTTAACTGCTTCACCACGACTTGAACTCCGATCCCGCACACGGGAGCTGCTTACCTCACCTTTTTCAGCGTTCCCTTCAACACCCCGGCATGACTGCAAGCAATTACCACAATCACCCCGCAGATTAAGCGATGGTGTGCGATATATAGATGTCTGTTCATGGACAGAACCCCCCCCCCCCCCAACCTCTCCCCTCTCCTCCTGCCTCAGCCAGGCAGCAGGTCAAGCCCACAGGGAGCAGATGGAAAATCAACAACTGGCCTGCAGGCTCTGTGGAGGTTCTGGGCCCTCCACATGTTGAGACACACATCCATCACCGCTGGACACATTATCATCGTGGAGACGGGAGAGAGACCTTCTCAGCTCTGGCCTGCCGCTGCCTTCTGCTTCTGTTTCTTCTGGGCCACGAGAGAGGGGAGGTTCATGATGTCCACCGGCGGAGCTCCAACTAGTTAGACAGCTGCACGTAGGCTTCAACAGTGATTTAAAAAGTGAACCGTTTTTGATTGTGTAATGGAGAGCGCGCCTGGCCCACCGCCGCATTCGTTGTTTTTTAGTTTTTTTTATCAACCCAAATTGGTCTGACTTTATTGCAGTGGCCCAAGAGTTACCCAGGCCGTGGTCCAAAGCCCTGCAAGTCAGAAAGTCATGAGGGTTCATGTGACAGATGGCTCGGCTCTGACCACGTTCCCCGCTTTCTCTCTCAATGTTCCTTTCGGATTACAAGCGCAGGGGCATAGCTATTCTGGTCCCACAGAAAAAAAGGTTCGCTCTGAAACTTAATTCAGATTAATGGCTTGCCCTAAAGTGTCAACGTGGCTTTCATTGTTTTATCAATGCCAAGAAAAATGGGCTACATGACAGAGATAATAAATAATGTTTGAAAAGTACTCTGATAACACCCTTCCAAACACGCTGAGAATTAGCAATAGATGCAGTTACACTTGCTTCTCATGCTTGAGGATTTTTACAGGACCTGGAGCTCAGCTTTCACAACATGTTAGAGAGGAAGGAACCAACTTCTTCAAAACTACCTTTGTTGCAGTATTGCATCAAGTAACTGGACTTCCCCTTGCCCACCTCCAGCTGTGGAGGTAGTTCTAGAAGTCCACACCACATAGCTATGGCACTGTATTGGAAGGACCATGGATCTGGTGCCTAAGTTAGTACGTAAGAGTGTGTCATTTCTATAGAGAAGCGTATAGACCTCTTGAAGTCCAGAGTCAATGTGAAGTTCTTATCCTACACATAAACTACCCGATTTTTTTTTGTTGATAAAACATACATTTCCAAGCAAGCTTCAAAAGTCATTAGGAATGCTGAGCCCCTGTCATGAGCCGTCTGCATGCTGCCACAGATGTCTCTTGGAAATTTAGTTTGAAACGTCCAGCTGCTGTGTATGTTAACTCTTGTATGTGAAACTGTTTCTTTCCACCAATCACATGATGATGATGATTGCCAGGAATACTGCACACATAAAAGTCTTGAAACAATATATGTGTGAGTGATATGTGTGTGTGTGTGTGTGTGTGTGGATCACTTTCTGAGTCTACATGTCCTGTTGTGAGGACATTAAGGAACAATCCCACCACATTTCCGTCCTGTGGTTCTGCACAAATGATCAACCTGGAATAAATATTAGAAGTAGCATCCAGTGGCTTTTTGCAGAGCTCGGCATGAAACATATACTGAACATGATGTAACCAGATCGCTAGGCTCTTCCAATTGCTACACATAAAAGCCCACAAAGGTATATTATTCTTAAGTAAACATGCATGTTGGTCTCGGTTGAATAATGAATACATAGCATACTTTCAAATGTTTTCTTAAAGGTGCTGTAGGTAAGATTTGAGAGTTGTATAGAGAGAGAGAGAGAGAGAGAGAGAGAGAGAGAGAGCAGAGAAGAGTGGAAGAGAGCAACATTTTTTAAATAAACAACCAAAAAAAGTCTCCTCTCTCTGCTCCCTACCTCTCTACATTTCTCCACCATTGAGAAGTGTTGCATTCACGTGCCTGTGATTCACAGGCAAGATTAATTCCCGAACCAATCAAGGAAGAGATGCCCTGATTGGTCAGAAATTAGCCGGGAGCGGTCTGAAATCTAAATTGTCTCATACAGAGGCAGGTACTATCAACTTGAAACAGATATTTTCACAGAGCATTTCACTCAGTAATAGTTGACGGATGGCTATGCCAAATTACACTCAAATAATAGCTCTCAAATCTTACCTACAGCACTGTTAATCTTCATTCAGTAATTCATTTTTTAGGTACACAGTTAAATATCAGTTGGAAATGTTTTTGGAAGTGTATGAACATTGTTCTTCACCGATAACTTCGTTCATATGTAAATTCGAATTATTTTGGTACTGCCCCCAGCAGTACCCTCAAGTGCCCCTCACCAGACTAGTACCCCACATTAAGAAACAAGTAACATAATTATAATGAGTTCTCAATAGAGCAGCTAGCACGTCATCTAGTACAGCATATGCTTGCAAAACAACGGACTGACTTTGGGCTGTTATTGTTTAAGTGGTTTCGGGTGAATACTGTAGATGTTTCCCAAAGATGGAAAGAATAAACAGTGTATCATAGTCATAAATTCAATGTGACACCTATAGCTTAGAGCCTCAGATTCCCCAGGGTTAGGCGGAAAGGGGAAATACACAATAGTTTACATTACATAAACAGTATTATGGAGATCACAGAACAGCTATTGGGAAACTGGAATACAAACATGCATAACTCTTTAGAGTTGACACATGAACGGTCTTCTGTTGTTCTTCCCAGCAGTAGCAACTAGTTGAACGTGAATGTGTCCGTCCATTTAAACGGTCTCAACTATGACAACAAGAACTTGTTGGCCGTACATATTGTCTAATGCAACAGCCCACTCATTAAAGGCTTTTTAATTAAACGTATTGAGGGCCTGGATCTGGATTCATTATCATCACCTCACTCATCATTTTTCCTCTTCTTTTCTAAACAACAAGAACTTTCTTTGATGGAAAAGTACCAAATAGTACCAAGTACCCCTCCATTACCTGTGTACTGGTTCCAGTACTGGTTCCAGTACTTGGATACAGATCCGTAAAAAAATGATTTGTGGTGTCTTCAACACACAGGAGACAACATAATGCTGTATTGTTTAGTGCACAAAACCTGAATCAATTACTAATGAAATATATGAACATTGCCTGACTTACTTCCTTTATATTTGGTTGTTATGTTTTGTTACTTTAGTTATTCAGGGACCATAAACTCATCTGCCTCCTTGGGCCTTGCTCAGCATTTCTGAGAGGTTGCTACAGTTCCCAATTTTGCCATTGGATCCAAAGAAATTAGGTCCAAAAAATATGAGACCTACTTCATGAGAGGGATATAATCTTCACAGGAACCGTGGACCCAATCCAATATCAACGGATTCCAGAAGTCAACTTTTGGTGGGAGCAAAGTTAGCTTTTTTTAAATTTAAAATGTCCCATACTTCCCATCACTGTTCTGGATTATTAAATAGGTTAGGCATGTCATGCTACACAAGTTTAATAGTCAAGTCAAGTCCATTTTATTTGTAAAGCCCTCAATCACAGTTACAGTCTCAAAGTCTCTACGGCTCTACAAAGAGCATCTTTACCGTTGGTGAAATTGTCATAAACAATCGTAAGTCATGAGTCAATATTTCTGTTACGAACAGCAATCAACGGTGAAATGGGTCTAACAGGCAAATATTAGAAAAAGAAGGAGCAGGAGTGTGTGCGTGTGTTTGTGTGCGTGTGTGTGAGTCACTAACTTTTCCAGATCTCTGGATGAGGACTGTGTAGGTTGAGCGGTGCCAGTAGCAACAGTGGGATATAGACTAATGTGGAAACTGAAGCCACACACCACAAGAGGAATGACAATGGAACATCACATCGCTCTCACTACCAGACCGAGGGGCAAAGCCTTCTCTCTCAACGCTCGCTCATCTCATCTCTAAACAGCGGTGCGACCCATACACGCCAATACATATATACGCATTAGTGATGAGCCTCTCAAACGTAGGTACTCATATTCAGTCAAAAGATCTCTGTCAAAGCCTCTCTTTTGAAGGGCAGTCACGCCAGGAGCCCGAGAGAGACCCGTGTTTCAGCAGGTCATGTCAACCCGGTTACAAGCCACATTCTAATGAAAATAACGCAAAACAGGGGACCCGGAGAACTTGGCACCTTGGCGGTTGTCCGGCTGCCAGACGTAAACAGTTTCCCGATCGCTCAACTGCAATGCTGACTTCCCCCGAACGTCAGCGCATGTTAGCGTAACGATCACGGTCAGCGCTCAAGCGTCACACCATCAGCTAGCTTCGCTGTTATAATGTCTTTGGTTGTGTCTTGGTTTTCTGTAGCTGTAGCACTTATGCAGTGTCTGCTACTGACTGTACTACCACTACTACTACTACTACTACTATTTACTTATTCAACAGACACTTTTATAGACTTAGATATGCCAATTCTCTAGATAGGGCCAATCCTGGGTCTCAGTCAACCATGTTGACTGATAGCACCAGAGTTAATATCCAACCCAGCTCATAGTAGGGTTGAGGCGCTGAGGTTCTCATCACAGTCCTTGTGTGGATCACATGGTACTGCGGTCTAAAACAAACCCTCACCTCCGTCACGTCATCAGTGTGGCGGAACACGTACTCCCGTTTCAGTGCGTTTGCATTTACGCTCGTTTTCAGACAGATGGAAAAACTGTACTGGAGGAAAAAAATACTTTTTCCTCCATTTTTTTTCTCGCCCCCCACTTCTTCTCCCTCTTGGTTCTCAGTGGAAACACAAACACTCTATCATTTTCTGGGTGTAATTATTAGGTTTCAACAAGCTTGTAGATGATTATCTGCTGCAGGTTGGTGGCTCAGATGCCAAGTGCCTCTTTTATAATATATATACATTAATAACGTTAAAAATGCTCTTAAGTGACAAGTCATCAAGGGATGAAGTTACACGCATCGAGGAGTTAGTGGGCCGCTTCTAGCGGGAATCTCTGTGCTTGAAAAGGTGTTTTTCTGTTATCCCAAACTGCAGCCGCCACTGTTAGCACTGAGGTTGGAAACCTGATTATTTTTGTTCCAGATTTGGCAGCAAGTTTGCTTTGGAAAAGACGGATTCTTTTCCCCTCGAGTTTCTTCTCATGTGCACTATGTCATTGGGCAAGGCACCGCTGTCTGAAGTAAACTATTTAATGATAGCTCGCCCAGTGCCTCCAGGTTTGTACAGATATGGTGGCAATAATGTGCAATGAGTGCATTATATGATGTATATGATGTACATGGAAATAAAGCCTTCCATTTGTAACTAGATTAGATTATTTGACTCTTTTACCCAATATAAGCATACAGTATAATGCGTTATTGGTAGAATATGCCGTCTTTTGATTGAAGAACAAAATTAATCATTTATGGTCTAATGGTCTAATCTAATGAGTTTCATGTTATGTTACACAACACAATAACTATAGCATGAGATCATTTGTGTTCTTACATCATTAGGTTGTATAAAGTACATGGGCCACACCTTAAATATTGATCGTCTGGTCTATGTAGATAAAAACACACTGAGGAGGATCTCACAGACATGCACTAGACTGAATAATAAACACAATGGACATCAGGGCGATGATTCATTTTGCTGAAATCCATAACAAACGGGATAAGGCACTTTCATGCCAAAAAAAAAAAAAGTATACTTCGAAAAGGAAACAGCATGGTGCCCCAGGGCTAGACAGACAGCCGGTGTTCAGGATTGACACGTTTGGGTGGAAAAACCTACTAAGGACTGTAAGAAATGTTTTTGCACTGGGCCTCCTACTGTTGTGTGATTTAGAGGAGAAGTAGGGCCCTGTTCCAAGAGCAGGACTCTCTGTCTCTGCACAGTGCTCACCCAGCGGCCTTCTCCAGCTAGCTGTAAACATGACCCCATTTAACCCACACTCCTGTTCAATGACCACTAAGAAAGTGAAAACTGCAAAGTAAAACTTGAGTTCACTGCAGTTTTCGCAATGATAGCCATTCATCTTGGGAAATATGCCTACATTGTACCTTTTGGAGGCTGCGGGTTTATGCACCCGTACATCTCTCAGGCTCGTCTAACATACATTTAAAAGCCAAAGCAAGCTTTAACTTTTTGGATTTGGCCCAGAACTAAAGTATGTGAAATAATAAAGAATGCTTATTTTTTTTGTTATCCACATATCCCACCACATCACAATAAATTATCAAAAAGTATGTGTGTGTGTCAGTGACTCCAACATCAAGCTGTTTCTTTAAGCCTATGAAATAAAAAGAAAACTGACCGAGGAGAAACCTCTTCATTTCACTTGGCTCGTGTGATAGCATATATAGTATGCCAATTGGTTTCAGTTGGCTGGCACCAAAGAGATGGAGCGGACTGCATTCTAATTATCAACAGCAATCAAAATCAATCCAAAATCAATCCCAGGTTGGGAGATCCCTCCAAGGTTCAACATTTACTCCTGACTATCAAAGCGTCACATTATTCCACATTTCCCACGCGACCTGCCTCTTAGCACTGGCCCTCATTTTCCTGTTTTGTTGTTGCGCTTTTATCATTGTGTTTTTGGCAGTAGGCCTACCCCCGAAGTTTGTGTCTCGTAGAGTTCAATAGCATTCCAGGGCTGTCCCCGATAAGCCCGGTCCAGTTCTTATAATGTTAGTGAGAACCCTCTGGCTTCCACAGGAGCTGCACAGGACAGGAGCAACGCTAATTGAAGAAAGAACACCAGAATTATCTTGGGATTAGACCCTGAAGACAGCACTCTCTTGGAGGTGAAAAGACTTCCAGACCACACAGACCTGCTCACCACCACCACCACCACCAGCTACTTTCAGTTTGATGTTTTTTTGGTTGTCCTTGTCTGCATTACTCCTTAATCCAGGCTACAATCAAAACCGTTAGTCGAGCTAAGGCTTTATTGGCTTTAAATGAATCACACAATCTGAGAATCTCTGAAATCTCAGATAGATAGTAAAAGGTTTTTAGTTTAATTGCCGTCTCCACTGGTGACCTCATTATGAAACACAAGCAGGAGACAGGAGTATATTATTGTAACTTGACAATGGCCTATAAGGGACTTTTAATTAGCAGCCATTATCTATTGTTTTTCTGTAATATCTCCATTTGACCAAAGTCTAACTGTTTTTCCAATGTTTTCCTCTACTTAAGTCTACTGCTTTAAAGAACTACTCGTAACTGCTACCACATGAGAAGCTTTAATGCTGCTGTCATTGACAGTGCATGTGTGTGTGCGTGTCTGTGTGTGTGCATGCATGCATGCATGCATGCATGCATGTGTGTGTGTGTGTGTGTGTGTGTGTGCGTGTCTGTGTGTGTGTGTGTGTGCATGTGTGTGTGTGTGTCTCTGTGTGTGTGTGTGTGTCTGTGTGTGTGCATGTGTGCGGAGGAGACTTGAAGCCATAACCATCGTTAACTCTGAATAAATACCAGACGTCATGACACGGGGACGGCTGGGGAGAATGACATGTTCAATACAAGGGAA
>OOFB01016869.1:10911-21386 GCA_900323305.1 Trachyrincus murrayi | reverse complement strand
TGTTTCTTGTGTGGAACATGTTTTTAAGCCATCAACACATGAGCGTTCAGCGTCGGCTTTGCTAATGTGTTTCTATTGAGTTGAGCATGTTGACACTACCCTGGGGTGTTGACGCTAACCTAGAGTTGAAGCTACCCTGGGGCGTTGACGCTACCCTGGGGCACTGAAGCCAAACTAGCGTTGAAGCTACCCTGGGGCATTGAAGCTAATCTAGCGTTGACGCTACCCTGGGGCATTGAAGCTAACCTAGCGTTGACGCTACCCTGGGGCGTTGAAGCTAACCTAGCGTTGACACTACCCTGGGCATAGTGCTGCTCGGATTCTTCACCTTGATGCTGCGCTCAAAGTTCAAACAATTTAAACTTTGACACACTTGACGCTGCCTCTCGAAGCGTGTCCAATCACATTAAAGCTTTGTTTGACATTCAAAAACCAACTTCTAAACCTGAATACATGTTTCCATGGTTTTATGAGTTAAAAGTGTTGTCGGCTGCCTATATTCTACACCCAACCTATCATCCTACGCTCATATTCCCTCACATTAAGGGTTTAAATTCATCTGAGCTGTGTTGCACCACTTAGATTTAATCATTGATTAGTAAATCTCAGTTTAGCGATTTAATCCCATATTTAAATCTATATTTAACCAGGAATGTCTAGCTAGGCAAATGTGGGGGTTAATAAAGGGTAAGTGTTTGTGCTTAGAAACAATGTAGTCCATGGTTGAACGTCCAGGCAACAATGTAAATTTAAAAAAACTAAAAGCTGGGATTAATTTCGATTGTCCACCATCTTGGATTTGGCAGATGAAAAGAAACAGCCACAATATTAACCCTTGACACAAACAAAATGTATCCTGTGTGCTTTATGTTGCCCTAACCCTGCTAACCCTAACCCTATGCTATGTTGTGCATCCAAAGAAGGAATACAATGAACATTACGTAAATAACAGACCAACTGCTATCTTCGGTCTGTAGAGATATCCTACTCAGCCTATGTCACAGCAGCGGGTAGAGAGATATCCTACTCAGCCTACGTCACAGCAGCGGGTACAGAGATATCCCAAAGTTATACAAATTAGGAAAAGAAACTTGTCATCCAAGCAAGAAGATAAAACCAATGGACAATGTAACTGAGGAACAAGGATGAAGCGTGGGACGAACTACGTTGTAGTTTCAACGGGTTTATTAGCATCCCCGTTTGCTGAAAATGTCAGCTTGCCCTCCTGGGGTCCACATATAAACAAGGAGGGGGAGACGCGAGATGTAAACCGACGGTGTATAGCCGTGCACGTGCACTGCCATGAATAACGTAATTCTTTTGAGAAACGGGATTTAAAAATTCTCCATCCTCAAATCTCCACTGGGTTTAGGCGATCCCTTATTTGCTGTTGAACTATTAATATGCTGCTAATATCCTGCGAGTTTCTTAATTTAAACCACCTCAATAGCAAGTTTAAATTTAATATTAAATTGATGTTTAAATCCAGAATTAAAGCCACTCGATTACACTCTGTAGGCCTACAATCAATGCACTAAGCACTCACTCTTTAAATCAGACTCACGGCCGAACCTGGAAGACGAGGACGTAGGCCTACTATTGACCAATAGCGTTCTGTAAAACTGACGGACCGGTTAATTGTTGTCTAATCTGAGAGCCAGTGGAGAGGGAGAACCGGCTGACGTGCTAACGGTGATCAGCCTCACCTAGGAACCTGGCTATATAAGAGGCAGACCTGGCTATATAAGAGGCAGACCTGGATAACAAGAGGCAGACCTGGCTATATAAGAGGCAGACCTGGCTATATAAGAGGCAGACCTGGCTGTATAAGAGGCATCACAGCCTTTTGTTTTGTGTCCCTATTTTTTTCAGAGGAGATCTGCTAGTCTAGTCTTTGTTGTTTTGGTAGAGTAGAGTAGAGAGAGTTACCACCGGGTCCTACGACCCACAGTGTGGTTGGCCCAGTGGTTTCTGCTCCTTTTGTTCTGTTTGGCAAGATCTCCTCACCTTTTTGTTCATCGTGTTGTGTTATGTAAGCTGTATTGCTTTAATAAATGTACCCTTTTGTTCCTTTTGCAAGTCGGTTAATGTTATGTCTCGTTGGTTTGAGCCGATCCGGGTCATAACAGAAGTGGAAAGTCTTAACTGTAGTCTAACAGACTGACACCTCTGAACAGGGCTTTGGGGCGGTCCTTCTGCAGGGACCTCCTGCTCATCAGCTGGAAGCTGTTCCCCAGGGTGACGCACTATTCAACTGTTGAGGACGAATGTCTGCCAGTGAAATTGGCCATCAGTTATTTAAAATACTACCTTCTCAGCCGGGCATTCACCCTTGAGACAGACCACGAAGAGGATGAAGGGATCCAGTCTACAACTGCTGCATTTTTGGCCGGTGAAACTTTTTAGTTGCGTGACATTTTGACGGACTAAATAAAAGTTCTGAACGAATAACCTAAGCAATTTCAAAGAATGTGGGATATTAACATGAATCTAATTCAACACTGATGGTATAGGATGAGCACAGACACAGACTTTTTTTTTGTTGCTTTATTGCATATGCCATTAAACAATTTCCTCCAGGATTAATATGTAAGTAAAAAAAATTGTTTTAAGTGTAGAATGAAACCAGGCTCTTAATATTTTGAGTTTAAGTTAAAACTCAGGGTGTGACTTACAGTGTTGGAAGAACTGAAGATTCTGAATTGTTTAATGTTATGTTATATTATCTCACTGAACTGCAACAAGAATATTATACGATTTGAAATGTGATAAGAATGAGCTAAAAGGAAAACAAGAGAACCAATAACCTGTGTAGAGAGTGTAGAAGACATGAGGGATGCAGAGACCACCTTCTCCCTCATTGGTCTGGATATTAAAGACCACTCTCTCTATCTTACACCCGGTGCAGTGACTCCCAGTAACCCCAGTAACTAACCCTAACCCTGACTCCCCAGGTACTCCAGTGATCTTAGGAAGAATCAGCAGCATCAGGGTTGTCGTCGTGGATTACTGGAATGCTGCGCTCACCGCGACACGATTCTCCTTCTCTGGTGAGCTTGTGAGCGTTCAGGGTGAGGAGACCGTCGCTGGACAGAGTGCAGGTGATGGCGGGCTGGTCTACATCTGGAGGGAGACGGTAACGCCGATGAAACTCCCGTGTAATATAACCATGGTCGTCCTGAAAGAGATGAGCAGATCAGCATCAAATGTAACCCTGTTGCTGTAGGCCTCGTAAGGTAATGTTGCCAGAGGAAAATCCCAGATGGGAAAATGAACGGGTTTCAAATATTCGTCTCCGTCACAGCCAGCGATTATCACAGGATTTCCAAAAACAAATCTGTTTTTACCTACGTACAATTTGCTCCAATCTCCAATGGTTCACGGTTCCCTTTTTTCTGTGGCCCTTATGTCCAATCCATTGTTAAATCTTCTAATCTGTTAGCCACATTAGCTGCTATCCAAAGACGCACGTAATCTACGTCACTCGCTACTGGACATATTCTGCGTTTCTTTCCATCCTTCCATCCTTAAAGTATAATATGTCGGACAAAAATTAAGATTGTGACAGGAGTGGCTATCACGGAAAAAGAATGCAACTTGGTGATTTATTTGGCCGCAGTACAACAGATTACAAATTTGTTCCATGGTATCGACAGTGTGATGCAAACTATCTGCGTCTTTTGCATGATGACGGAACCGTGAACCTTCAAGAGAAAAATTTACGTAGGTAAAAACTTATTCGTTTTTGGAAAGCCTGTGATAATCACTGGCTGCGACAGAGACATGAAACCCCATTCATTTCCCCAGGGAATTTTACTTTGGCAAATGGGCGCAACTGTGACGTACATCACTTACGAGGTCTATAGTCGAAAAGAGTTAACTGTTTCAAACACACTTCATCAGATCAAATGTATTGAAGATGTTTGTTCAAATGTGCATGCATGTGCAGGTCATATACACTGTGTCTGTCCTACATCCCTGGTTACACTGTCTGTCCTACATCACTGGTTGCACTGTGTCTGTCCTACATCCCTGGTTACACTGTGTGGCTGTCCTACATCCCTGGTTACACTGTGTCTGTCCTAAATCACTGGTTACACTGTGTGTCTGTCCTACATCCCTGGTTACACTGTCTGTCCTGCATCCCTGGTCACACTGTGTCCTACATCCCTGGTTACACTGTGTCTGTCCTACATCACTGGTTACACTGTGTGTCTGTTCTACATCCCTGGTTACACTGTCTGTTCTACATCCCTGGTCACACTGTGTGTCTGTCCTACATCTTTGATTACACTGTGTCCTACATCCCAGGTCACACTCTGTCCTACATCCCTGATTACACTGTCTGTCCTACATCCCTTGTTACACTGTCTGTCCTACATCCCTGGTTACACTGTGTGTCTGTTCTACATCCCTGGTTACACTGTGTCTGTCCTAAATCACTGGTTACACTGTGTGTCTGTTCTACATCCGTGGTCACACTGTGTATCTGTCCTACATCCTTGATTACACTGTGTCCTACATCCCTGGTCACACTCTGTCCTACATCCCTGGTTACACTTTGTGGCTGTCCTACATCCCTGGTTACACTGTGTCTGTCCTAAATCACTGGTTACACTGTGTGTCTGTCCTACATCCCTGGTTACACTGTCTGTCCTGCATCCCTGGTCACACTGTGTCCTACATCCCTGGTTACACTGTGTCTGTCCTACATCACTGGTTACACTGTGTGTCTGTTCTACATCCCTGGTTACACTGTGTCTGTCCTAAATCACTGGTTACACTGTGTGTCTGTTCTACATCCGTGGTCACACTGTGTATCTGTCCTACATCTTTGATTACACTGTGTCCTACATCCCAGGTCACACTCTGTCCTACATCCCTGATTACACTGTCTGTCCTACATCCCTTGTTACACTGTCTGTCCTACATCACTGGTTACACTGTGTCTTTCCTACATCCCAGGTTACACTGTGTTGTCTTTCCTACATCCCAGATTACACTGTGTCTGTCCTACATTCCAGGTTACACTGTGTGTCCGTCCTACATCCCTGACTGAATTCAGTCGGTATACATTTTCTTCTGGTGCATGGACATGAGCAAATCCAAAAGATCACTAGAAATAACCCAGTAACAGCTAACCCTAACCCTAAGACTTGAACTTTGTGAACCTGGAATGTGTGGACATTGCTTGTTTACCTGTCTCTCCCCGTGCTTGCCCTGTATCTCCACATAACCGTTGGTGATCTTGACGTTGAGCTCTTCTGGAGAGAAGTGTTTGACATCCAGGTAGACCGTGAAGCTGTCCTCGTTGGACCTTACCTTAAGAGAACATCAGAACAACAGTATGACCTTAAGAGAACATCAGAACAACAGTATGAGGGGACTGGACTTCAAGAATTCATAGAAGACTAATCCAAGTATATGAATGATATATTTTATATTGATAGAAAATTAATCCAAGTATATGAATGATATATTTTATAGTGATAGAAAACTAATCCAAGTATATGTATATATATATATATTTTGTAAAAAAAAACAAATCAAAAACAGATGAAAATTAGAACAATGTTCACAATAAAAAAGTTTTTTTCGGTAACTAGGTTCAAATAGTTAACTTTTGTACAAAAATCCAAGCCTTTTGCTGATTTTAATCAACCTTGTGGGCAAACTAGCCTTCTGTTTTTATGTCAAATCCTGTACAATACTGTACAAATATTATCTTATACAATAGGCTGATAAGTCCATTTAAATAGAGAACAAGCAACTGTTATTACCTCGGAAATGCCGGAGTTGTTGGAGTCCAGCATGTTGCGAAACAGTGACTGTCTGTAGTAGGGACTGATGGTGGCCGCTGGATAGTCGTACATGCCCTCTCCGAAAAACTGGTTGAAGAGCCTGACGGGATAACTGGAACCACGTCTGAACCATGGATGCTGAATGGAGATATCCATAATGTATGGCAACAGAGCTCAAATGTTTGCAGTGTTTTGGGTTCAACTTAAGTCACGTGTGTTAGTAGTAACTTGGCCTCCAAGAGTAAGATGGCAAGGAGTGGCAAGATATGAAAACAATAGGCAAACGGCTTCCGCAAGGGATGTCCTATCCTCTACAGGCAGACTCTCTTTATATACCTGAGAAGTAGAAAGAGAGGCTTAGGGTACGATCCCCCTGGAATGACATTATGTCATGCATGGACAAGCCTCGTCAGCACAATCCTCCTGGGTGGGGGTGAGGGTAGCACCGGACCTATTCACCAGTTAGCCTGCTGAGACAGGCCACGTCAATAGCAGAACAGACAGCATGCAAAACTAGCCCAGCAAAGAGAGGGGGCGATGAGGATTTGGCATAACATTGAAGAAAAATACAGCTGGTGGTCATTTAACCCGTCTCTCTCCAGGATATGCTCATGTGGAACAGCCTGGATGTCTTGTAGGTCCTACAACGTTTGCTGACGTTAAACTAGTTTAAGTATTGCTCTAAAACCTCCCCAAGAACAACCCTGTTGTAGTATATTGTTTTTATTATTTATAAAAGTATACCAAAAATCAATATCTTCACTGTGTGCCGAGTTAAAGGAATATTCTTGACTTTTTTGGAAGTATGGTTATTACCCATAGTCAAACGAGAAGTGCCATTTTTCTCTCAATCAGCCCAGTGCTCGATTTGACCAAGTTAGCATTTGACCAACATAGCCAAAATCAATGGAAGCAGGTGAGATAGACTAGCTCAGTCAGTGAAGTGAGGGTAAAATTCACCATTACAGCTTTTCCACAGGTAGCCAAAATGTATGCCAAGAAGTCTAACAGTGCCTAACAAGGCACTGTTCTCGCTTTAGATCAGGTAGCTGCAAAAAGCAGTTAACTGTTAATAAGTGCATAATAAAGGATTTATTAACCCTAACAAGGAATTGTTCTCGCTTTAGATCAGGTAACTGCAAAAAGCATAGTTAACTGTTAATAAGTGCATAGTTAACTGCTAATAAATGCATAATAAAGTATGTATTAATCTTAATAAAGCAACAAAAAAGCTTAGTAAAAAGTTTAACAATGACATAATAGGTAAGTTAGTTAATATGTATTTTGTAATGCTACTATAAACAATTATAAGAATCTCATAAGGCTTTTATTAACGTTCTTAAGCAGTTAACTGTTAATAAGTTTCTTATGAGTGCTTAAAAATGTATTATCTAACAAACGTGTTTATGATGCTATTATTAACACTTACATAGTCATATTAACACATAATAATGTTAATAAGCATCTTATAAGGACTTATAAGGGCCTTATTACCTATTAACTAACGCTTATTACAAGGACCTTAAAGCTGCATGAGATAACCTTTATAGTTAAACAATTGCTTTTTTTCCACTAAGTTTATGAAGTGGCCTTAGCAAGGCCCAAAAAATAAAAATAAAAATTTTCTTGACATGAGACAGTATGAGACCCTTTTACGAAAGTAATTTTAGTAATGTTTTTGTACTAGTTTATTTGGGGAGACATTCGCAGCAAAAATTATGCCATGGTAGTCTCTATTTTTTTTATAAGAAAGACTATTATGAGTGAGGAAGTCGTGTTGTGTCAAAAGTTTTTTTACTTTCTTGTAAGTTATGGTTATCGATTACTTGCTGCTGTTGGGGTCCATCAAAAGTGTGTACGTTAACAAGGTGCATGACTTATTGAATAACATCACAGTACACGTAATGTATTGTTAAATTGGAAGCCATCTCAACAACCGCAGTTTATCCGAAGCAGCCAGTTATCGAGGGGGAGGTGTATAATTTACTATGCGTTTCTGATGCTTGCATGTCTTGTGTCGGTAGCATGGAGGATAAAATAGCCTAGCTCAGTTCCAGTTAGCCTACTGTGATGGAACAGCAGGCGACAGGCAATGTCATGTTATATCGCATTGTTACAATAGCGTTTGCAATGTCCGTATACTTTACTAATAAACAGAAAATGTTACATGTTTCGGGTAATGCTTTGATAAATTCTTCCTCAAAAAACTTTATTCTCCTTGTCGTTGTTGTTGTTGTTCTTGTCATGTTATTATTCTTCTGGTTCCATGGATTGTTAGCTGGTATATAGCTCATTGGAAGTAAGAGAACAGAGACTGTTAGCTGGCATATACAGCTCATAGGAAGTAAGAGAATGGAAATTGCGGTAGACCGGGATAACACTACAATTCAGGATCGTCTCTCAGCCTAGGTTTGTTCCACATCATCATACGGAGTGTAAACATTTCAATATGTGCTTCAATCACTCTTTACCCTTCTAGGCCTGAGTGCATCACAGCAATAGGACCTCAGTGAGAGGAAAGTAGATGGAAAAACAGGCATGATCAATCCATGATCAATAAAACAGAAAAATACATACAATATAGTGCTATACGTACGTTATGAGAAGTTTGCTATATAGCGCAGAGAGTGCACAATTGGGAAATAATTGTATAAGACTTCTGTGGTGGATGTATAACAGCTAATTAGTGACAGTATGCCTATTATAAAAATAAGGAACAGATCAGACGGTTCTTTCTGAAGAGGCTATCATTGTCTATGTGACTAGCGGCAGCATCAAGTCCTGGGAGAGGAAGATCTAACTCTGTAACCCAGAGTTAGATCTTCCTCAGGGTTTACAGGGTTAACTCTTAACTCTGGTGATCCAACGTTTTATTGTATTCTTAGTCCCCAGATAGTTAGATACATACAGTAGTCACAGATTTTTTTAATATTTCAAATTACAAAGAGTTTTAACAATATAAGACTAAATTACCACTTATTGTATTTTATTACCATTGCATGGTTTTAGAGCGGATCAATTTTCTTGTAAGAGCGTGGCGCACAGTCACCATGTAAGAGGGCCGGTCCGGCAGCAGGGAGCGCTGTTGATCCATCACTAAACTGGAAAGAAAGTGTGCTTAGTACCTGGTAACAATGTAGGGAGCAAAATAGTGAGTAACTTTTTTTTTTTTTTAACATATTAGTCTGGCGTTACTTTAAGAGCAGTGATTTACTTACAAAAGTTCATAAAGTGATGAAGGAATGTAACTAACTAATTTTGGTAGATAGGTGTAACCATATTGAGCCTCATGCAAGAACATTTTGCGCAAGTATAACTCGTAAGAGTGTGCCACGTCAGATCCTGCGCTTTTGTTGTGAATAAGCATAATTGACCCAAAAACACTATATAAGGAGGCGTTCTGCCCCATTTTTGCAGAAGCGTCATTCATAAAAAAATATTGTAAAACACCCTGGGGCAACATAGTAACGCCCCCTTGTAAAACACCCTGCATGGGAAACGCAGTAACACCCCCTTGTAAAAAACCCTGCAAGAGCAATGTAGTAACACCCCCTTGTAAAACACCCTGGGACAATGTAGTAACACCCCCTTGTAAAACTCCCTGCAAGGGCAACGCAGTAACACCCCCTTGTAAAACACCCTGGGACAATGTAGTAACACCCCCTTGTAAAACACCCGCTTCTTTCTTTGACCACTTAAATCTGTTTTCCCTGATTATTCCATGTCTCTGTACTGTATGTATGATGTATAGACTGTACTGTTAGTGTACTGTATGTATGATGTATAAACTGACAATGTACTGTATGTATGATGTATAAACTGACAATGTACTGTATGTATGATGTATAGACTGTACTGTCAATGTACTGTATGTATGTATGTATGTATGTATGTATGTACGATGTATAGAATGTACTGTCAGTGTACTGTATGTATCTCTTCCTTTAATCTGATCTGCTCCTTCCAGGTATTTTTCAGTGGAAATCTGTAAAAACCGGAAACGATTAGCCTTAACAATACTATACAACATACTGATTTATGAGTATTGTACAAATATAGCAGGATATGATATACCTCTCATTTAGTGTGGTATTACAAGGCATAAAGTGACACACTAAACATTAAAAGGACATATACCTTATTAGCTGGAAGACTGCTGCTTCCACGGCAACCACAGTTTCTGATACAGACAGCTCTTTGAAACTGCATCTTCTCACACACACACATACATAAGTCTTAAAAAATAAGCATTTAAAACGGTTTTTAAAATACTCTATGCTTAAAGATATAGGTCACCTTAAATCCTTGGCCAGGTTTTGTCCTTCCTCTGTTGAAACCTCCCGTCCGGTCTCCAAGTCTGCCTTATTGGCTATCAACACTGTAGGAACAGCTGTGACACACACACACATACAGACACATATGTGTATATGTATATATGTATATATATATATATATATATATATATATATATATATATATATATATATATATATATATATATATATATGTGTATATGTGTATATGTGTATATATATATATATATATATATATATATATGTGTATATGTGTATATGTATATATATATATATATATATATATATATATGTGTATATGTGTATATGTATATATATATATATGTGTATATGTATATATGTATATATGTATATATATATA
>OOFB01016865.1:0-11159 GCA_900323305.1 Trachyrincus murrayi | reverse complement strand
GTGGCTGGTTTAAACAGCCTCACCTGGTCCGAGTCTGACTGATTGACTCTGGGGCTGGCTGAGGCTGCACACCTGTGGGGCATTGGTCAATCAAGACCCACAGGTTAAACCAGCCACCAGCACACACACTCAGGAGGAGCGCTAGCATGTCAGCACGTACCACCTGCTCTGCCTGTTCAAACCTTTCTCAAACTTTACAATAAACTGGTTAAATCATCATCTGCCTGTCATGCCATTGGAGGAGCCCTGAAAAACCATTGTTGATGGCATGTGGCAAACTGCCACACAAGTAATTTCCTATTACATGTTGGTCACTTAACCTTTTCAAGCAGCATACTATGACGGACCCTGGCCATTACACACAGTAAATTGAACCCTGTGTTATTGACTGTAGGTGCATGTCTAATTTTGCATTGTTACCCTTATCTTCAGATCGACTGAAATATAAATATTGTTTTAATAAATTCAAATATATTTGAATTTATTTAAAAAAAAAATTCAAAGCATAACTCAACAAAGTAACAAAGTATTCCTCCACCCACTGACAGCATCGGACATGTTTCCCGAGATGTAGTGCAAAGCTAGGCTACATTTGGACAGTCAAATTGCCACATTCTCTCCTTTGCTGTATTCTCCACCTGTGGACTATGCTTAGTCATCGCCGTTGTGATAACTGCAGGACTTTGTGTGCAGACAGCAGAATAAATGTCGTTTCTGGTGTGGTCTGCTTGCTCCATTAACACCTTCTGGAATGTCACAGGCATTTCTCAGGTGTAACTGCCAATATTCACCTCGAGAAATATTCCATTTGTTTTTTGAACAGAGTTTTACGTTTAATGTGAAATGTGCCATCAAAATACATTTAACTTGATATTACATTATATATATTATTTAATTTTGCTAATGTGGAAACTCAATGTGAGTGTTGCAGTCAATTTAGTATTGTTTCTTCATTGTGTAATGCAATACATTACATATACATTCTTTGAATGTTATTTCTTGTTTAAATTAGATTGATACTCATACCCTTGAAGATTTCTTGGGTATTTCTCCTGTGGACATAACTCTGTTAAAGATTACTTGGGCATCCCGTCACTGCATGAGTGAGGAATGTGCCTTATCTCCACATTACTCAGATGCTGAGAAGCTTTGCCCTATGCTGTCAGAATTCCACTGCCACATGCTATGTACTCTCTGCACACTGCCATGGTTTGAGCCGGCAGAAGTCACTTATTGGTTTTAGATGCTATATATATGGAAGGCTGTGTACAAGGCTGTGCTGTCTTTCAACAACGCAGATAATCTGTAATGGTGAAACTGAATGAGGTTTCTTCTTCGTCTGTTCTACAGCTTGTGCCTTTGGCCCTCTTCTTGTACTGCTGACCTTTGACCTGTCCCATGCTGTCATCTGCCCTAGCTCTCGAATCGTCCGTGCAGCTCCTTGGGCTATGATTTCTAGCAAACAGTGTATCCATGAGTTGTTGTCTTCTGTATTTCCCAGTAATTAGTTCTTATGAGTCATGCAGTTTTCTAAAGAAGTCACGCCTTCTGCCACACGTGGATGTCATAGCCAATTACTGTTTCCTTGTATTTATATCTATCTATCTATAGATATCGATCCAATTGGAGACCAGGGGGTAATTAGGCAGCCATGGACAGGACACCATGGTTCATCTCATTTGAATAACAAGTCAAGTAATTCGGAGCAGACATATTAAGTTGATGCTTGTCAGACGACGTACTTGATGCGACAAACTTGGATACTTCAGTATGGCCTCACCTGATGAGCGAAAGCGAGACTATGAATCGAAACTCGTGAAATTCAACATGACTCTGCCAGAAAGTCTTGTTTGTCCTATCAAATGGAACCTGGGGCCAGACAGCACCTTGAACGTCATTACATTCATTACACTCTGTTCCGAGTCTGCTACTTCCCTAAAATTGATAATTGGTTTAATAAATTATGTATATACACCATGATATAAGGTTATAAAAATGTATACATTTATAACATTCAATAACCATTTGTCTAATCATTAGATATATCAGATAATGTAACATGTCATCATTATTCTCCATTATTCTCCAGCACACCAGAAAGCAGGTGTATGGGAGGTTTGTAGCACATATTTTAAATAAATATGTGGGTACTCTATTGGTAATAGGATGCCCTCTAGTTAGCGTGGCGTAATATCCCAAAGGAATGTCTTCAGAACCTTAGATTCCATGCCAAAAGTAGTCCAAATCTAAAATACTCCTCCTGTTAATGACACAAGGTAAAGCAAAGCATTCATTTTAATCAATTAAATGTAGAAAAAAATGATTTTGAAATGCAAATAACTGTAACCAAATAAAAGTTCAAACGAAAAATCCAGGGCAATTGCCATGTAATATAGTATTCCATGTGGAGTCGTTGGATATTAGACGGCAAATAGAAAATACCTACAGGGAATTATTTTTGTAAACAAACCAAATCACTTTGAGAGGCATCTCTGCAACAGGTGAGCGTGGGATTTAGATTTAGATTTAGATTCTGATTAAGGATTCACAATGAGATGCTCTCATGACACCTCGGTAAAGTAAGACAAAATCAAGCCTTATTCCCTAGAAGATGACAGAAGAACTGCCATAGCCACAGCGTTACAAGCAGCAATAAAATAACAAGTCACGTCACACAAGGTAAATATAGGCTGACCTTCTCGCTAGGTATATATAATGCTACCTGAAACCCATTCCAGTAAATAGACAATCTTTTTTTCACACTCCTTTGGAAGGCTTTGGGGTTTAACTGGCAATAAAATCACACTTCGCCCTCAACCTAAAGCTTTGATGGCAGGGATGTTGGTCATATCCATGCATTCTAGCAGCCGTGTCTATTGATTTATTGCATTTCTACCTGGCATGTTACATATTCAAAGAAGCTGTACACACACACACACACACACACACACACACACACACACACACACACACACACACACACACACACACACACACACACACACACACACACACACACACACACACACACACACCCCTTTTTACGGTCTACATCGCTTCGAACGAGAGTTCTACTTCAGATATCTCCCGACATGGAAGCTTTTGGGGCTTAATGAACCTCCCTCGGTGCAACCAATTACTTCAACCTGCTGCGTTTGTGGGTGGGGTTGACCAGGCTGAAGCTGCCCGGGGATAATTCTGGTATGCTGTAATGTCACTGTTGGTACAAGTCATTTCATTTCATGCAGAGAAGCAAACCATACAATAAAAATGTGTAATTAGTCAGATTTTCTGTCCTGAAATGTCCATTTGTCAAAATCCACTCATATATTTTTTAGTATTATTAAAATACAAGACAAAAGGATCTCCTTCACCCTGGTATTGGACCTATATCTGATAATAGTTGCTGTGCGTTCCTAGAACAGATGGACAGCGATGTTAGATATTCACTGGGCCAATCAAAGAGCAGTGCAGGTAGATGGGCTCACGGGCAGGCAAGCGGGTAGCAAGACGGCCCTGTCAAGGCAGCCCCTGACCTCCGTTCCTCAGTTCACAGGCAGCCAATGAATTATGCAGAAACGCCTGGCCTCACGAATATTCATGAGACATATTAGACTTCAAAGCCATCAGAAAATGTATAAAAAATTATAGGCACATCAAACAAGGTCTTTTTGGCACCAGACAATACTGTGAATAGGAGGCCTGGACTCGTTGATCTGTTATAACGGCTATCAAGCTCAGAGTTGTAAGTGATATTGTAATTCCTACATGGGTTGCGCAAGAAGCCCAGGGGAAGGACGAAAACCTGGTTCTGTGAAATCTATAGGTTTTCATCCATCTCAGTTTTGCTTCCTGACAGGCATATTAAACCCAACAGTCACATGTATTGAGTTGACCTCCCTCCGACATCGACTGTAAAATTCATGCTGCAATTATGCACGTGTCCAAGGAAAACTTAGGTGAGTAAAAAGTCAAACTGTACCACTGTATACTCTTGAATGTGCGTGCATGTGGGATTGTTTAAGTCACTGTACATGTTAGAGCTGAACGATATGGGAAAAAAATAATATTGCGATTATTTTAACAGATATTGCAATTGCGATATGATTCACTATTAGTGGGAATGATCATTTTTGAATCACAATTTTCATTTTCACTGAAAATACGATCATGATGTGACATTTGTTGGGATCTGTACCAAACAATGTACCAAACATGTTTTCTTACATCTGGAGAAAAAAATGTGTAGGCCAGGGCATCTCTGCAGCACTACAGTACTTCATTTATAATGGTGTTATAAATTCACATTTACACATTTTACACTTATCAAAAAATTGCAGCTCCTGCGATTTGGATATTGCACTTGGCTATATTGCAAACTCGATAATATTTGGATTAATTGTTCAGCCCTAGTACATGTCTGTAAAAAAATGTCAAAATGATATTGACCCGTTCATTAATTGCATCAAGACATTTTAATAGCTCTGCTTAATGCGTCATGATTGGCTCCATATGATTGTGATATCACAAATGGGGCACATATAGCATGTGCACATAACCAAAGCAGGTCTGAGGGGAAGTATGTCAGAAACTCAAAAATGTGAAAACTGAATGTACTGCATGACCATATGTGCAATCAATGTCACGATTTGAAGAGGCGATAACCATAAAGAGTGGAGGGCTCATAAGTTATAACATTCATACGTGCATCTAGGTACCAGTGAGAAGAGCTGCAGATGGAATATTATTGACTCATTATGAATCACGCCTTCCCATCAGGGTGAACATTTGCAAAGGAACAGTAACTTGGGATTGCTATAAAACATGTCCCCAAGGAGTCTTATCAAAGGGGCATTATGTGATCACTCAGCAGGTCCTATGTTCAAATCTCAATATCATCATTTCAATATTTCCTACCGGTCACACCTGGATTACATGACACTACCCTGGTCTTGTTGAAGAATTTGAGTGTCTAGGACATGGCCGTTAAACAGTGTATGGAACTACATTGACGGGGCTGCTTGGATACAATGCTGTCTAATTTGTAATAATAATCAAACCACTTCTCAGGAAGAAGGAAGCATTTTGTGGTAATATAGTCATTGTGAGAAAATGACGACGGAAACAATAGGCCAAATATTGAAAAACCCTTGTATATGCCAAATATTATAACCCAGGGAGTTTAGTCTTTTTTGTTGGAAGGCCTATATTGTACCATGTGCAACAGTCACACATGGCACATAACACAGGTCTGCCAAGATGCTTTGGCACCTTCTCAATAACCTACATCCATAATCCTCTACTGTTTGTATTACACCAAGCTAATGAAAAGATATCAATGTCAATGTCATGTACAACAGAGCAACAGTTAAGTACTGAGGCAACATCACGCTGATTGTGGTTAAGGCCATATTCATTGTCTAGGTTTCTGAGATGCCCAGGAATATATTTAAGGCAAAATGTGAATGTATCTCAAACTGAAGTACCTAGGCCAATGACTGATATGGCATGGGCCATATTGGAGGATTTAAAAAGCCCAAAATATGTTTGATCACCAACGGTTAAACATTGTATGTCCATGGAGGGTTGTTGATAGACAAGTTATATTATCTGTTAGCATTTTAGTAAATAAAAGAGTTTTTTTCAATTCTAATCTTACAAAATGACTACAAAGGTAGGTACACATGTATAAACTCATATGGTTATCTGATCAGACATTAAACATCTTATCATGACCCTTAACTTGGGAAGCAAGAAAAACTACAATTTGTACTGCGTTACAATACAAACACACATGTATGGAGGATGGGTATTCAATTTCATTGATAATATTGTGCTGTACTCTCGCAGCCTTTCAATTACCTCCTCTTAGACTAATTGCCTGTAAGGATATCTTTGGAGTAATTTGAAATATGTTGATTGTAGTAGAATGTAGTCTATCGTTATTGATTGATTCCAGACCCATGTATGTGGTATAACAATATTCTTGCCAAAAAAAAAGAAGTCATCACACAGGCACACATATCAGAACAATCATCAAAACATATGAGCATAACAGCTACGTGTGTGTGTGTGTTGTGGGGTGAGCGCTTCCGCTGCACACAATTTCCACTTGCCTTCACATACGCCAACTTCGTGTTGCGTGATCCCGTCCCCGTTCTCCGGTGGTCGTATCACGCATCTGAGCCCACGGTCACAGGTCCCGTGCAGTCCAAACACGCCCCCGCACGACTCGTTCCGTTGCCTGGCGCACACGCGGCAGCACCCGCATATCCCCGGCACCGCCGAGCCCTTACAGGCGCCAAGCGGCAACTCCTCGCACTTTGACTGGTCGCACGGCAGACACAGTAACGCCTGTGTGACGCTCGAAGCAAAAATGAACCAGCAAACCACAAAAAGAGGGGCAAAGTAGGTCGTCCGAGACGGCAAGACCGACATGAGGGTAGCAGACGACAACGGCATGATGATGATGATGATGATGATGATGGGCAAACTTCAAACCAAGCGAGAGAGAGAGAGCGTGGAGAAAAATGGACCTACTTATGATCCAAACTATGATCCAACAAATTCGGTACCATCCAAAAGTAAAGCACAGAAACGGTTCTCAAACGTCGGGTGACGACCCAGCGTGGGTCAAACGGTCGTTCCCGGTGGGGCCCCACATCTCACAACAGTTGAGTGTCTGAACGGGGAAATAAGTCTCGCCTTGACTCCGTATCCCCGGGGTTGAAGGCCCGGTGGAAGCGGTAATGGGCCCTGGTGAGGAAACTTCCGTTTTATTATCCACTGTAACCCGTTCAAGTTTGCTGTGTTATTGCGTAAGCAAGGAACGCAAAAAAGGGGGGATGCTTTGTAGTTCCAGTACTAGGGAGAACCCCTTTCAGTGGACTGAACACAGAGTTCGTCCTGTACACGAGTAGCAGTAGCAGCACCGATTGAATAGGTGAAGACAACGATCCGGAACGGGAGTTATGTTATAATACTCGTGCTGTGCAGCACAGTGTGAGCGATTGCACGCAATAGGCTGTACACTTCAGATGGAAGCCCGGTCGAGGTGTGACGTTCGCGTACAGTTGGATATGAGCCCGTAAACCACCTGCGTGATGGCAAGAAAAAAATATGACTTTTTTTTATTTTTTTTACACCACTTGCTATATTATACAGTTATAACAGTAGTCTACTAACGAGACTAACCAGTTACACTCCTGCGTGACAACATAGCCTAAATGTTTTTTCAACTTTTGACAACTGGCCTTTTTTTTAAAGATCGTAATAGTCCAAATTAATGGTGAGCTAACTGACAAGACAACGCTTGTTGTTAAATCAGAACCGTACAGCAACAACAACAACAACAACAAAACGACCAAGTTTCCGATACGAGTTAAAAAAACAACAACCTCGTGTTTCCAACTATCCAAACTGAACGTGTGTGTCCGTCATGCCTCCTCCGCGGTGCCCCCGCTCCGCGCCGTGTGGGTATTTGTGCTAAACGCAACACAACGGAAACTTTCCTCCCGGGTGGAACGTTACTTGTGTCCGCGAGGCTCGACCCTCCTCCCCGACTCACGCGCAGCAGCAGCAGCGGCGGCGGGTGGAATGTCGGTCTGCCTTCCAAGTCCGCTGGTTTGTTCAACGACAAGCAGACAACCTCGCATACACACACACACACACAATTACCGACTAACAAAAAACACTCTCGCCGCCAGTGGACATCTAGAACTCCCGTTGAACGCCAACGCTTTAATGTTTGCTGCGTCTTTGTTTTTCAAATATCCTTAACGAATGTCACTTTTTTCTCCCCCTTCTGCGAAACGTTTCCTGTTCGTGGACTTTCCTTCCTGCGTGTTTACCGTAACAGCCCCAGCGCGCACTGCCCGCTCTCGACTACACAGCCACCGAGCACGAGCCGTGACCTCATAACGGGACCACGCCCACCACCGAGAAGACCCTGCGTTCCGATTGGACAGCGGCGGAATGCGGCTGAGGGCGCAGGTGTGGAATGTTGGGAGAGGGAGCGAAAGAGAGCGAGAGAGGCAGACAGACAGGGATAGAGAGATTGAGGGTAAGACACACATTGAAAATGTTTATGGATGAAACATCCATCTTTATACCCTTCAAGTCCCATTTTCCCACCAGTGCATATTTTTTCCTCTCCAATCCCACCTCTTTCTCTACCTCTATCCTGTGTGTGTGTGTGTGTGTGTATTCATAGCGCCACTGATCGCTGGACCACAACAGTGATTCCCAGAGCTTCTGGGTGACTGGGTTGGGAGGGGGTGCACAGGTGATAAAATGAACTTGGAATCACTTGAGTAAGGATAACATTAAATGTGTAATGGGGCAAGAGATCAAGAAGTGCAGTATCACTGATGGCTGCACAGGGTTATACGATACAAAGCAAGTGGTGGTTAGCAGGCAATGTTCTTTTTGATTTATGTAACAGGTACCTCAAGTCCAGCAAAATACACAAAAGTTTAGAGAAAAACTTTTGAGTCACCAGTTCGATAAATCAAACAGAACATAGCTGACTAACCACCATATTCCACGTTGTATTATATCTGGGCCCTAACAGCTCAAGATGAATGTTATTGTCCTTCATGGGGACAAATCCTCATGTGTCTTCCCCCACTGTGGCCGTTGGACTCAAAGGTTGGCGACTGGGTTAGTGTGGACTCTTGGCTTTTTAATCATATTTAATATTGTTCATAATATTCATGATTTTTTTTTCTTCTTTTGGATAAAATATCATATTCAAGGTGAACCGAAACATGTTTGTAGGGATCTAATTGGAAAAAAACGACATGCGTTCTCCAAGCCAAATAACAAATTCCATTAAAAAATAACACTTTTTCTTCTAATAATTTCACAATGTGAAATTTCATGCCGCTTTCTAATGAAACAGCGGGTTTTATTTTAAAACGAACAATTTAAAAGGCAGAAATAACAAAAGCAAGTGAATACTTTTGGGCCCAGGAAGGACAGCACAGGTGGACCCAAATTAGCAGAACAGTGCCCTCAATCTCATTTGCATAATGCTCTATTGTCTGTCCATATTCCCAGGCAACTAAATAAACTGTTTACAGGGAACAAATAAACAATATGAAACCTGTGCAGCAGCAACACTCCAACACATTTAAGCAAGGAATAAGGGTAAACAATAATAGTCACCTCAAATGTATTTTCTCAATAAAAACAATGTTAATTAAATCCATATTTAATGGCATGGATAGCTTTTGTTGGCTACATGAATGGCCATATAAACAAACAGCATCACTGTGAGTGTGTGTATCATTAGTTCCACTGAGCTTTCAAATAGATCTCTTGTTTTGTCAAACTTTGATGCTTTGGCAAAATATTAGAATGCATATATTATGTCATATGTTAGTTTCCAGTCTCACATCCAAGTAGTCATTTGAATAATGATAATGTGATAGGTTCAAATCAATAAATATGCAAGTGGCTTCTTTTTTGCTATTGTATCCCTTTCCTCATAGTGGTATTATGCATGTTTACTACTAAGCAAAAAAATAATAATTAGATAAATTAATTAAACAATCAATAGGAAGAAATGTGTGTGTGTGTGTGTGTGTGTGTGTGTGTACAAAACATGAATACAACATTAAAAACATTACATTTGAATGACTAATAACTTCCTGAAAAGTGGGTGGGCACACTATTATAACCAATAGTAACCCTGTTTGAGTGTTTCTATTCCAGAGTGATCAGCGTGATCACGTTATGGAAGCAGGTTAGGCTCTGAATGGTATTTCACTTTGTATATGTAAACATTTCACAAAAATCGACTAATCTACTAAACTAAACTATTAAATTAGTAATCACAGGGGCCATTGTGTCTCCATTTTCGGGCACAATCATAACACACACACACACACACACACACACACATACCTTATTCAATTCAGCACATACTGTGATGAATGGAATTGTTCAAACTGAAGAGCAGAGACTGATTTCCAACAATCCAAAAACCAACAAATAGTGTCTATGCATGTGTGTGATAAAGATAAAGAGACATAGAGAAGTAGTCTGAAATGAATAAACAGGAGTGTGTGTGTGTGTGTGTGCGTGTGAGAGAGAGAGACAGTTGGTAAGAAATGAATAGGGTGCGTGTGTGTGTGTATGTGTGTGTGTGTGTGTTTAAGAGAGAGACTTGAGAAATGAATAGGGAGAAGGAGTGTGTGCATGTGTGTGTGTGTGTGATTTTAAGCGACCCATTAATCATCCAGCCGGGGGGGTGAGGGGGAACACTACGCACTGGTAAACGTCTTGCTATCAAGCTTTCTCTCTCTGACGCACACACACATGCACACGCACACAAACACAAACACAAACACACACACGCGCGATCACACACTCACTCACTCTCTCTCTCTCTCTCTCTCTCTCTCTCTCTCTCTCTCTCTCTCAAACCAGCACACGTATCTCACCCTAGGGCAGCGTCAGCATGCTGTTTTAGGTAATTCTATTAAAACACTGCTATTTATCTCCCTCCACCCACCCCCCTCTCTCTCTCTGTCTCACCCCCTCTCTCTATGTTTCTTGCTCCTGTTTTGACATCTCTATCTCTCACCCGCTTTCTATTCATGTCCCTTTTTCCATTTCTGTCGTTGTCGATGTCTTTGGTTTCTTTCTCTTCGTTTTTCTGCTGATATTAGACTCGTAAATAAATAAACCCTTTTTGGTGCGTTGGTTAAAATAGAATTTCAATTTGCGACAGGTCCAGCAAATCCTTTGCCCTGCAGGTCTGTGGAACTCATTCAGAATGGAAAAAGCCCTGAGATCACTGAGCGCTGATAGGAACATTACCTAGGTAGCTTTCCTCTTTCTTCTTTCTTCTTCTTCTGGCTGTTGTTATTTTGCTCAATCCTGAAAAAAAAATGCCAATGAATGGAAACTCTTTTGTTCTTCTGAATGCACCAAACAACAACAACAGACAGCAGTGTTGCTTGTGTGTGGCCTCTGTCTGTAGAGTTAGACTGAGTGGGTTGGTTGGGTTGGCTTAACATCAAAACATCCATGACTCGCATGAAATAAAAACACATCAATTATTAAAATAGCACCAGAGGGCATGGTCTCTCTCTCTCTCTCTCTCTCTCTCTATCTCTCTCTCTCTCTCTCTCTCCCTCTCCCTCTCCTGT
>OOFB01016849.1:32722-53649 GCA_900323305.1 Trachyrincus murrayi | reverse complement strand
TATATGCATTCATAATACGTGACTGATATGTGATATGTATGTAATTTTCCATTACACACACACACACACACACACACACACACACACACACACACACACACACAGACACACACAGAGACACACCCACACACACACACACACACACACACACACAGAGACAGACAGACACACACACACAGACACAGGCACAGACACACACACACACACACACACACACACACACACACACACACACACACACACACACACACACACACACACACACACACACACACACACACACACACACACACACACACACACACAGACACACACACACACACACACACACACACACACACACACACACACACACACACACACACACACACACACACACACACACACACACACACACAGAGAGACACACACACAGAGACAGACAGACATATGAACCCAGTTAACCTTCTAATATGCTGTTCCATCACCCCAGCTGATTGACCAGCAGAAGAAGCAGATTGAGAGACTGACGGAGGAACTGGCGGTAAGAATCATGTACATCCCCTCATTCCCATCATTAGTAGGATGCATTGACACACCAATCATTGCGATGCAAAACAGATATCCATTTGTTATTATGCCTTTATTCACTGTAACGCACACCCAACATTCACTACTTAAACTTTAGACTAACTTGTCTCCACTCTTCTTAAACAGTTACAATAGTTACTTGGTTGTTTGTTTTAAAGGGTAAGTAATCCCCCAAATCAGTTTTCACAGTGTTGGTGATTTTCTGGGACCATCACCCATGTAGGATACGTTGTCTGATCCACTGTCCCATAGCTTGCATGTTGTGCATCTAAACTAATTGCTTCATGCTTTGTTCATTTGTTCATGATGATTAAATTAAATGAATCTATCTCCCTTGTTTCTCACCCAGACCCAAAGGCACACAGAAGACGGGTTGTCGGTGTGTCCCGTGTCCCCCGTGTCACCGGTCCCCATGCATGACGTCCACCTACTGCTGAAGGAGATGTCCCTCTGCCTGCTGGACCTCAAGGCCCTCTGCAGTGTCCTGTCTCAGAGAGCTCGGGGCCAGGAGCCCAACCTGGCGCTGCTGCTCGGGATTAAATGTGAGAGAAAAGTGCATCACACACACACACACACACACACTCACACTCACACTCACACTCTCTCTCACACACACACACACACACACACCTTGTTGCCTTGTTCTGAGTGGTTGAGGTTACATTCGTATGACCAGACCGTTATGCATTCATAGATGTGTGTTGTAGTCAGTGTTAGTGACTCCTCCTCTTCCTCCCGTCCAGCCATGAGTGTTTCTGGGGAGGAGAATGAGAGCGGCGACCTGACGGAGGAGGACAGCGTGCTGAGGACCAAAGTGCAGGAGGTGAGCCAGCTGAGGAGGAACATCGATGAGCTGCGGAAGACCGTCTCAGACCGATACGCCCAGGACATGGGAGAGAACTGTGTCACGCAGTGACCCTCCCCCAGGGGGGCCCTCCCCCAGGGGGGTCCAGCCTGTTCTCCACACACTCCTTTCCCTCCTTGTTTCCAACACGCCAGCAAAGGGAGCCTTGCTTTCCTGAACCGATTTCTTTTTAATGTTATTATTATTATTATTATTATTATAAAAACTTGGGCTTGACTTATTATCTAACATATATCTATCACGTATCTTAAACCATGGTTCCCACAGTTTGGGTGAACACAAATACATTATACATTTAGACATACAGACAAACAGAGACACATAAGTGTTGTACCCCCTACCCCTAACCCTAACCCTCTACCATGAAACTTGTTGTCGTCATGCCCTTCTGAATGTGGGACCAAGCTTTAAATAGTTTACATGAAGCAGTGTTTGTTTTCACCTGCAGGCCGGGGGTATTGCGTTGTCACGGTGTTGAAGACCGGGGGTATTGTGTTGTCACGGTGTTGAAGACCGGGGGTATTGTGTTGTCACGGTGTTGAAGACCGGGGGTATTGCGTTGTCACGGTGTTGAAGACCGGGGGTATTGCGTTGTCACGGTGTTGAAGACCGGGGGTATTGCGTTGTCACGGTGTTGAAGACCGGGGGTATTGTGTTGTCACGGTGTTGAAGAGTCATTGAAGGTTTTCTTTGTCACATCTCGGTGTCCAGCAGAACTCCAAGTGCCTCCTTCTAACTGAAGGTTGTTCCTTCAGCGTGTTGACCGCTTCTGAAAAGATGGATCTGGTACAGAGGCTGGCCCCTGTTTTTGTTCAATTATAGAATATATATACAGTATATACCTGTATATACTGTATATGTATATATATACTGTATATATAAATAGTAACTCTCCATACATTTAAATACAATACAATACAGATGATATTGCCAACATTTGAAGACCAAACATGGTGGTTACACAAACCAAATGCAACAAATGTCAAATGTAATTGAGACGCTCAAAAGAATAGCCTGTTCCAGCTCGTTTGACTGGGTTCGGGTTAGGAGTGGGATACCGTAAGTAATGAGAGGAATGGGAAACTCCCACAATACTCATTGAAGGGGTAACTAGGACTCACCCAGTAAAGCACAAACCCGTCATTTATGATATGGATGTTAACAGACCCTACGAGGCTCACTTGGAGGTTGTTCACACAACTCTCTGATTTGAGAGTCGTAAAGCGAGAGAGAGCAGAAGATAACCCAAACGTCCCGTCTCTCCCTACGTTTCTCCGCCATTGAGAAGTGTTGCATTCACACCCCTGTGGTCCAGCTATGATAACCCAATGGTTGATCAGAACCAGCCCAGTTTAAGTACACCTGGCCACTCATGTGTTCTTCAGGCTGTCTCGCTTCAGGTGGTGCCTCCCATGCAAGAAGGAAAAGTACACTATGCAAAAACATTCTGAGAAACCTGTTGTGTGATTGTTTTGCTCTCAGATGGTTAAAACAACAACGAAGCAGGTTGGATGGGCATTAAAACTAGATGACAAGAGAATACATTATTGATGGAGTGGAGACAAACCCTGAAGACACATACGTGGCCAGAATGTTGTAACAAGCTCCAGAAAACCAGTGGAAAACTACTAAATGTCTATCTCTAGACGAAGCCGCTATGGTAAACATCTCAGCATTTCTTCTGTGTAAGCTAGGAAATCTTTCATGGAAGAAAACAAAAGTGCAGTGAATTTACATAAAGGAGAGCCTGGTTGGTATAATTATTCATAGTGTCGCAGGTCGACCGACCGCTTCAATAACCTCCACTAAATGACTGAAGTCGTAAAACAAACTTTCATTCATTTCTGTCATCAAATCTTAAAGGTTTTAGTTTCTTTGTTGGTTTTCTTTTTTATTTCACCTCGAGTGTGTTTGTCTGGGTTATGTTTAAATATTCCAAATTAAAATGATCTACAATATAGTGGAGGGTACTAAAGACAAAATTAGTAATTATTAATTTAGGTGTTATTGTAATTAACTACTTACTTTATACTTTTATATACATTTATAGTTATTATGAAGCCCAAGCAAAACCACACAGCTTTGCTGAATAATATTAACAGAAGAATTATTCCACAGAAACAAATCAAATAATACTTATATTCTGACTATAGAAGTATTCTAATGCCTACATTTTATTCCACATCACATGACTACGAGGTCATATTCTCCTTAATTTATTGGCGCAGTAAGGTCTTAATTTATTCTGCAATATGCCTCCACACGTGAAAACAGTCTTTGATATAACGTGATATATATTCAAACTTCTTCCTAAGCAATATTATCTAGTGAAATATAGTATGGACTTGGTCCATAGTATATTTCAATGACCTTGGTCATTGATTATTAATGACCTAGTTCAGGTAAAATTCAGGTGTCTACATTTGTTTTCTAACAGCAGGTCTCCTTTTGTACAAACTTTATAACCCTTTTATCTCTTGCTGTGTTCTGGTGTGCGCTTAAGCCATAGTACACAAACGCTCATCACAGGGGCAGGAATGGTATGGACTTCATTGTCCAAGCTAAATAATTAATTCATGAATTAATTACTTATTTTTAAAAACCAAATAAGCAGACCTTGCTGTAAGAAACGTAACAATATAAGTAGTCCAGACTTTTGGAGGGTAAGCGTTTATTCAGAATGTGTTATTTGGCATCAAATGTGTTGGATAAGTGCATAATGCATACATTTTATCCAGACAACTGCTCTCCTGTCATAATTATTATTATTTTAAAAACAGTGCATGTATGCCTGTATTTTCTCTTAATGCCAGAGTGGAACACAGAGAATACATTATTGTTACGTAAGTGTTTTGGATTACTTGAAGAGCCTCTTGGGAAATGTATGCAGTAGTGACAAACCGTTTTGAGCTTTACTGTATTTTAATTTATGTTGCCTAATGTTGGTGGATACCATTCCAAATTATTTTTTCCAAAGTGTGGACTCAATTTTAAAGGAAAACCAAGACCCTGTTTGAGCTAGTCCCGCCCACTACCGACTTCTGGTACACTTTTTTGTTTTAGGGGCGGGGCTATATCGCTTGTACAAGCCACTCCCACTCGCTACAATCAGATTTGGGGGTGTGGTGTGGGGGGGGTAACTCATGCAATAGCATGCATTTAACCCATAGGGCGATTTGAGTCCATATTTACAACTTACGTTTTTAAAACTTTGTGCAATTAAGATTTGGACCAGGATCAACCCATAGCACTGTAACCAAGTACACAGCATCACTTTTCATCTAAAATAAGTTGCTTTAGGGTTTGGTTTTCCTTTAAGCTAATGATAACCAGTCATAATGAGTATTATGGTTCGGTGTTCGACGTGGATTGATGTATAAAGATTTTTTAGGTACATGACTATCTATGCAATTTTAAACATTAACCAGCGCAGGTCATATGCCGGCAAATAAAATCTAAGGTATTCTCCTGTGCCTTTGGCTCTCTATGCAGTAGGTCACATGAAACAGTGTCCATAATTCCAATTGACAGTTTGAAAACAAGCATGCTTACATGCTGATGCTCAATTGTATGTTATAATTCCTCCGTCTTAAGCCTCCGTGTACCAACTTCAACATGGCACAAAATGTTTTTACTGTAAAAAGAAAGAAGGTTATATTGTAAAGATTATTCATTTAAGATATTGAGGTTTGTATAATCGAGCAGAATCAATATAATTGCTAAAACGTAGGCCAAAACAATGCATACACATCCCCAGTGAACTACAAAAGGGAAAATCAGCAAAGCTTTTTAGTAAAGCTGAATTACGACATGTAATTTCTGTGGAAGTCAAAAAAGAAAATTACACAAAAAAACTCTTGGATGCTAAAAGCAAACTATATTCTGCAAATCGCTGTATGAAGCTTGTAGGGACACGCAATTTGATTATAATCATCTACCTTTCAAATCAGATCCATTGTAAGTCAAATGAATGTCTTTCATTTGTTCGTATTTCCCAGGATATTGTACCTGTCATGTTTTTTTGTTTTGTTCATTTTTTGGTATAATTTTGGTGGTAACTCCTTTTCCAAATCTAGGAATCAATGCTACCAAAAGCTCTCAAATGAAAAGACAAAGTATTGGGCTGGCATCTCAATGCAGTCAGTCTGTTTATGTGGACTATTCTTTACCTATAGAAATATCTCATATTGTGTTGTTTTAAGCTTCTTTATGAAAGCCAAAGTTCTATTTATATACAATGATATTCTTCAACAGTATTAACAAGTTTTGTTTAGTTTTTGTTTTTCTAAATGTAAACCGTTATTTGTTTTGGGTTATTTGTTAAAAAATAAATATTTTTTCTACAGTTTTGAGTAGTTTATGAATTTGTGTTTGAGGTAAAAGGCAAAAAGAATCTTTCTATGAATCCCATATCTATCATGTTTTATATGATATCGTCATAATGCACACATGCATAATTACTTATTAGACTTTCTATAAGCAAACAGAAGAAAAGTACACATTCAATGTTAGAAAACCTTAACCTTTCCAAATGTAATATATTAACCATCACTCTTATCCACATTTTGTATGTTAGAGCAGAATCCACCTTCCACATCTGTAAGATAAGTTTATCTACCATCATACCAAGAAACAGCCTGCTTTTCATATTTATTAGCCACAGAAAAAACACTAGTTCCTCCTAAGATGGATGCTTTAGGATTCAGTTCACAAATCTTTTTAAATGCTGTAGAAAAGCAATCAAATGTATTTATCCAATATGCATACAGCTTGTTGCAAACTAAAATGAGTGTGCCAGAGTCCCGTCAGTCATACTACAAAGAGGAGATACATCTAGATATATCGTATTTATCCTGGTTTTGGAGTATAGTCTATGTAATGTTTTAAATTGTATCACATTGTGCCTCGTGTTTAACATCAAAGAATACTGTTATCAGTTCTCATCTCATCCCCTTAAAACACCTCTGGATCCATATTTCCCCATCCTTTCCTAAACCCATTAGCCATCAATCCTCTCTTCTCTAGAAAATGTGTCATACTGTGACGATTATGGATATTAAGGGCTATTGGTCTATAATGGGTGGGTTTAGTTGGGTCTTCCGTATATAAATTACTAGCTTTTCTTCCTACACTTCGTTAGGAGCCAGCATGACATTTGGTCTTTTCCTGGAGATGTAATTCCAGATTTCTGTATGGCCTCGTTTCCAGTGCTCCAGGGTGTTTCCTCTTAGTTCTTTCTCTTCTCATTCTTCATTTCCTGAGCTATGGATCTTTACAAACGCCTCCTACACAATCATCTCTGCTTCATCTGTATCTGTAACAGCAGATTTTTCTCCAGATTATAAAACCAGATAACTCTTGTATTGCAATTATATACAATTGCATACTCTTGGAAATACTGGGATTTATAACGTAGGTAACTGAGCAGTTTACATAGATTAACTGAGTAAACAACCTTCTGAATTATTATTTTTTGCAGATTTATTAAGAATTATTGTGATCTTTATGTGAAATATAGGCTATATGAATTAGAGAGCACAATCCTATAGAGATTGTCTATCAAACATTTCTGATTTGATGGGGATTTTTTTATTATAGTTGCATTGAAATACAAATTCCAGGCCACCTAACTACAAGATGGATACATTTCCATAAAGAAGTTGGTAACATACATTATCTTATCAAATGAATCGTAAAGTGTGGTTCAATAGTAGTAGACCAATTGATTGGACTTCTGTTGCGTGTTGTTCTCCCTCCTGCCTCTAGATGGCGACACCGTGTTGGTCATAGACAGGCCCTGCCCACTTTATCTCTACCGTCCAATCACAGACCTCCATGTAATCGGTTTGGGTTCAGAGGTTAAAGGTGACAAGGGAACGGGACGAAAATGGCAACCGGTGATATGAGGATGTGAGTAATTAACATCCATGTTTACATCCGCGTCTACAGCTCCTTACTGCTCACTAATGGCTCGAATCAAAGAAGGTTGGATTTAAACGCACTTTCTCATCTTAATCCGTCGGTTTGTGACCGAGACCAGCCGAGACTCGGTCCATGGCGCTGGTCTACGACCTGCTGTGGCGGACGCTGCACGTCCTCCTTCACGTCCTCCTCCACGGCCACCGGACGCTGGTCGCCTCGCTCCGCGCGCTCCTCAGGAACCGGAAGGGACGGGCGTGGAAGCGGGCGGTGGCCTCGCTGCTCACCCCCGCGGCCCTCGCAGGGCTCCCCGGCAGCGAGCAGCGGCTCGCCCCGGGACCCGGCGGGTCTCTGGGGAAGCTGCCCCTTCACGTCGGCCTGCTGATAGTAGAGGAGCAGCCGAGCTACGCCGACCTGGCGAACCTGGTGGTCTGGTGCCTGGCCGTCGGCGTCTCGTACGTCAGCGTGTACGATAATCACGGTAAATGTTTTGAATCACGGTAAATGTTGATGTAACCCCATGTGACAACAGTGACGTTACACCCACTAACGTTACACCCACTAATGTTACACCCCGTAACGTTACGCCCACTAATGTTACACTCCGTAACGTTACGCCCACTAATGTTACACTCCGTAACGTTACACCCACTAATGTTACACCATGTAACGTTACACCCACAAACGTTACACCCCGTAACGTTACACCCACAAACGTTACACCCCGTAACGTTACACCCAGTAACGTTACGGGGTGTAACGTTAGGAGGTAGAAAAAATGAGGTAGAATGCTAATCTGACGTTAATCATTCCTGGGTTCAGGACGGGTTGTTGTATATAACGTGTATATATAACGTTACTTTATCTCGGTCTGCATGTCGGCTACTCTGTGGTGAAATAACGTTTCAATAAGAGATTGGATCCATGTGTTGCTCAATATCTGACTTCAACATGGCCATGCTGAAGATGAAAGGATTTTGATTACCTGTCTACCTGTTAAGAAACTGGCCTTATTTGAAGTCAACTATTGAGCAACACATTGACACAAACTGCTGTTTTATGGATTTAAACGTGTTTAAACATCACCCCTGGTGAACAAAGTAACATGCTGGCTGAGAGCCAAACCGACCAAACTGACACAGTAATGCACTATTATGTCACCACTAATCAATGTATATCATTCATTGATATTGTCCTTGTTCACTGTCAGGTGTTTTCCGGAAGAACGACACACTGCTCCTTGAGACGATTGTAAGGCAGCAAGACCGGTTAGGTCTGGAAGATTCTAAATACAATGTTGAATTCCTTAGTAATGGGACTGCCGTGCACCAAGACCAGAGTAAGGGTTTATTTTACTAGTCATTTAGTAGATGCTTTTAGCCAAAGAAACTTGCAATGATTATTTTTTTAGATAAATGTAACATACCTGCTCATTAATAGGTAGGAGACTAGCATCTTGCTCTATGTTTAGTAGTGAAGAAGAGTTTGAAGTCAAATGTTGAGCGAAACATGTTAGTGTTTTTTAACCCAGATAAACAAAGTAAACCCTCAGATGACGACAGGCATGCAGATCATGGGCATCTTAGAAAAAATCTTAAACCAATTCCAAAATTGCAAAGTATGTAAAAGAAGTTTGCATTCTGCTTCACTGTTTCCATCCCCATGTGTCCCAGTAATGTGCTGTCTGATTGCTGGGTCCAATATGGATTTACCATTGCTTAAAAAACAGTTTGGATCTAATTTCATGTCATTCTTATTCATATTCAATGAAATGACTACCAAAAAGAAGAGTGTGCTTATTCCAAAGCATATGTGAGAACAGAGATGAAAATAGTTGCAATATGTCTTCATAAACGTATTATATTATACGTATATTACACATATACACATGCTATGTTGTGTTGTTTCCCTTTGGAAAGGTTTGCTTTTCTTGATTTAGCTTTTTAAAGACATCTAGATTGGATCCTTCTGTCTTTTCTGTGCAGTGACCCCAGTATGTAGTTTCTTATCGCAGTAGGGTGAATTATATGTTTGTTTGTATCTGCATTCATCGACTCCTTCCTTCTTAGTCGTCTTCTGCCAGCCGGTTGTAAAAGTCCTGTCACCAGAAGATGGGAAGCATAGCATTGTTCAAGCAGCTCGACACTTGTGTCGCTTGGTGGAACGGAAAGAGAGGACTTCGAAGGATATTGACGTCCCCATGTTTGATGCTCTGCTGAGAGGTGAGCAGCATGCATGTATCTGAGATGTTCAGTATGGTTACATGCCTATCTTAGTCTGGTTAAGGTTGAATAAACACATTTAAAGTGATCCGTAATGATGTTATTAAGGGTTATCGAGGTGTGCATTAAGCATCAGAAAATGATGTTCCACGAAATCCATCGCAATCTCACGTCATGTCAGTCCTCCCTTTTATTCCTTCACGCCAATTCAATGGGTGGAGTCTATTTTCCCCAGCTTACCAGTTACCGGACACTCGCGTGGCCAAGCCAGGCCACTCACATTACGGCAATGGTGCCGTTTGACGGTGTACAAACTACAGAAAACAACTAGGGGGGGCCACACTCAGAGCCCTACAATCCTGTCTTTCCAAGTTTATTAGCTGACTTTGAGATGTATATTCATATACTTTTTGACATTTTCCTGACAAGATATTGGGTAGGTGCAACCCTTCTGACATGACAGAATGCTTTCAGCAGTGACCATCCTGCACCACTCTCTGTATTGTTTGACTTGGATTGAGTTTCCTTTCCAGTAATCTGGAACCTTCCATATTTCTGCGCTTGAAGCAAGATCCTGACTTAGCTCAAAGGCACGGCCCCATTTTCAGGTGTTGCGGGTAATTCAAACCGGCGAGATAAGAACAGCACTGAAAGGCTAGAAGCACATGTCCCAGTTTAATTTACCAATACTGCCAACGTCTGTGTTCGCTATTAGCCAAGGAGGGAGACCGGAGATGGCGGATGAGACTATTGTCTTGGTTATCAGTCCTTTGCTTGCAATAATGGTTTAAACTTAAGTTAATCAACGCTGTGGGCATTTAGCATGAAGACGATGATGTCGATCATCAACAGGTGATCCAGGACCTCGGTTGCAAAGTCCACGTATGAGCCAAGTGCTTTAGACAAACTAGCAGAAAAATAGATGCCCTGATTGGTCAGAAATGAGCCGTGGGCGGTCTAACAGAGGCATGGTCAACGGAAACACATTTCTCTGTATCAAGTTACACTCAAATAATAGCTCTTAAATTTTACCTACAGCACCTTTTTAATCAGAATTTTGGTCATTTTAATCATGCCACAGTGATGACTAGGGGTGCAACAATATAATTAATATCCAAGTTATTCAAACATTTTAAGAGGCAATCTTTCCTAATTTTTTTTCATTTTCTTTTTTCAGAATCAAAGAACATTCCAGACCCAGAGCTGGTTGTGAAATTCGGCCCGGTTGACAGCACACTGGGTTTCCTCCCCTGGCACATCCGACTCACTGAATTTGTGTGAGTGCAGGTTTTACCTGGGTCGGAATTGGACTTTGGTGGTAGCAAATTTAGCAACAAAATAAAAGTGACCGTATGCCTATACATTAAACGATTTTACTAATTTAAAAAAAATAAGTATTCCAAAGTTGCCGTGGGTTGTAACCGTGGGATAACACCTCTTTCCTGGAACACGGTAACCTGTATGTCAATACTTGTTCTGTCTGTTTCTCTAGTTCCCTGCCGTCTCACATTGATGTTTCCTATGAGGATTTGTTGGGTGCACTACAACAGTATGCCAGCTGTGAACAGCGGCAAGGCAAGTAATAGGACCGGCTCCTCCCCTCGTTCAGAAAACACACGGCCAAAGCAGGGTTGGCTGGATGGGATGCTTCCCTATCGTCCTGTGCTCCATACCCTTAAAACGTACACTTCAATGGATTGAGATGAGTAGCTGCCAGTGTTGTTATTTCATTCTTTCCACCATCCATAAACATGAGATTATTTGTAATTTGTATTCAAAGCTTTCAAGAAGATCACTATGCATTAAAGAAATTGATAATGCAATGCGTCTTTACTTTTTATGAACTTTGAGTCTTTCCGATTGTTAGCTTGAGGTGATCATTTATTGTCTCCATATCGTAAAGACTCTCTTAATTAAATAAAACTGTTGCTGATCAATACAGTTAAGACCAGAAATGGAAGTACACCTTGATTACTTCTAAACGGTGAGGCATACACAATATTAACAACGATGCTAAATGATAATGTACTTGTTCAAAGGAAAACGATCCTGGTTTGGTGTTGATGAAGAGGTGCTGTGGGGAGAGGTAGCCTAGCGAGGTCTGGTTGGTCTCAGACCGACGGCCGGACCAATCAGAGGCCGCCGTTCTAAGAGTTTTAGTTGATGATGCAAGAGAAAAATGGGAATGCGTGACGACTGCTCATTTAGACATTTTAAAACGTAACAAGAAGCATAACCCATAGCCTACATGCAGCTATTGGTCTAACTAAACTGTTCTGCGGCTGCAGTCCGAAGAGGACACGGAGGGACCCACGGACGGGACCCACGGTACAGGCCTGCATTTCAACAGGTGTTCTGCAGGCATTCTTCTTCTAGTGTTTGTGTTTGGGGGGATTGGAAAATAAATCACTCCTGTTCTTCCGATTCGGAAAAAACTATCAGCCAACTTCGTGACCTCATGTTAATCTGGATTCAAATCAACTGCTTGTGGCAGAAGGCCGCTCTCTTGTGATAGGTCCCGAAAAGACCTTGCAGGCTGGACTGTGAGAACCAGGCTAGACTGGGAGAACCAGGCTAGACTGTGAGAACCAGGCTAGACTGGGAGAACCAGACTAGACTGTGAGAACCAGGCTAGACTGTGAGAACCAGGCTAGACTGTGAGAACCAGGCTAGACAGGAGAACAAGGCTGGACTGGGAGAACCAGGCTAGGGGGGTGGTTATGATCAGATAACATGTGAGACTATTGGGATATTTAAATGGAGTTATTTGGACGACCAACGAGTCAGGATACCTCAGCAGGGTCACAAGGTGAGTTTCCCTACAGGCCTGATTCCTTAAGAGCAGTATTCCAGGATTTCTCATCGTTCTCACGGTAACCTGACACGGTGTTGGGGGACGGTGACGCACGGCCATGGCGTGTATTTAGTCTCCGTGTGGCCGTAACTGCGCGCAGCTGACGCACGGCGACTAGATGAGGCTTTAAGGCTGACGTGTCCCTGGAGGAAGTTACCTTGAACCTACTGACAGAAAACTATATAAAGTATGAACTAAACCCATAGGACACATCATGGGGATTAACGCACAGCAAGGAAGATATTAACTTGTTTTGTTTCAGTGTTTTAATGTTCAGATAGGTTGAGTCTGTTCATCCTACAGGGTTTGGTATCATCTGGTGTTCAAGATGGATACCATGAAGGTTTTTTGTGATAAATGATACTTAATTGGACATTTTGGAATCAAGTCAAAAGTATTGCTGTAGATTCATAACAAGATTTGAGAGAATGAATCAAAGTATATTGAAAGTGAAGGAAGAGGTCTATTACATCTTGATCAAGACAAATAACAAATGAATTAGGCCTGTAGAGGAGGCTGTATTATATTATATATATACTATATTATTGTATAGGCCATACAATAATCCACTATAGCAGCCTAGTGGTCGACGCCAAATGTACTTTAATAAATGACTTGATGATGTAGGACTATTCTTTATTCACAATATTAAGAATGACAGCAACATTCGTGAATGATTTCATCTTGAATTTGACTTGATGTTGATTTTCTGTGTTTTGGAGATCTTGGGCACAGGTGTCTGAACCCCCGAATTATTATAATGGTTTGTCCCAAAATGTTAAATGCTTTAGGAGTAATTAGTGCAGCAGCAGAAGATATGGAACCGGTGAGAGCTGAGGAACAGCTCTCTGTCTTCTCCACGACCTCAGAAGAACCAGAGGATGAGCTACAGGAACATCTCTTCTCCACGACCTCAGAAGAACCAGAGGATGGTCGTAACTGTAGAGGACTTCTCCACCTGAGCGATGAAGTTCTCCTCCTTATTTTACGTCGACTAGACCCGGCATCACTGCTCAGAGTCGGGGCCACTTGTCGGTCCTTATTTCGGGTTTGTTCTTGTAGCTCTCTCTGGACCAAACACTTCGAGGTAAGCTCGTATTTCTACTTTTAAAAAACTCTTAAACGAACCTGCGCCCATCTCTTTACATATACCTCTACGTTACAGGACTCGTTTGAAGTTCCCCTCGCCAGCCCTGCTCGCTCGGTTCCTGCCAAGCAATACTTCAGACTGGTCTTCATGTGGAAGACTCTGTTTAAAAACCTGCACTGTAACCGGTGTCTGCAGGAGAAGCTTTTTGCAAATCTACCGTATCCTCCTCATCGATACTGGACGCAGTGGCTTGTCCTTGAAGAGAGTGTTCCCCTCCCGGCAGTCCGGCTGCCGACCAACGACATCCAGGCCCTGTGGGGGGTCTCCTGTGAAGCTTTACAGAAGGTCGAAGGTAGGCCGACGTGTACCTGCCATCACCTATATATACCACTTATATACCACCATCTGATCAGCCTATAACTGGGAAATGAAGTCAGATAAAGCATTCGCAGCAATCATTGCTCCATTCAAAGTAAAATTAATTTCCTTATAAAGCAAATGAATCAAAAGTAATCAAATGATTCATTTATCAAACTATTGAGATGGCTCAGAGCTTTTTTTCAGGACTGACTGCTGGTGTAGTTGTCTTTATGTCCCCAGATGAAGGGAGGAGGAGGAGGAGGAGGAGGAAGTGTGTTCAGCTAGTGTTGAGGAGGAGGAGGTGTGTTCAGGGTCAGCTAGTGTCCCAGATGAAGGGAGGAGGAGGAGGAGGAGGAAGAAGTGTGTTCAGCTAGTGTCCCGGAGGAGGTGTGTTCAGCTAGTGTCCTGGAGGAGGAGGAGGAGGAGGAGGAGGAAGAGGAGGAAGTGTGTTCAGCTAGTGTCCAGGAGGAGGAGGAGGAGGAGGAGGAGGAGGTGGTGTGTTCAGCTAGTGTCCCAGATGAGGAGGAGGAGGAGGAGGAGGAAGGTTCAGCTAGTGTCCCAGATGGAGGAGGAGGGTTCAGCTAGTGTCCCAGATGAAGGGCGGAAGGTCTGATTTGTGGTTCACTCGATGACCTGAGCTAAGTTGTGTGGCTTTTGCATTATCCAATAAAATCCTGAAGGGTGAAATCATATTTCTATCTGGGAAATTAATATTTTACAGAAGTTGGATGCGTTCTGAATGCCAGTTGACCTATGTCCGTGTAATCCAAGTGTGTGGTAATACAAACAATATCACAAACATGGATCATTTTAATGTTCTTTAAAGATGGGTAGTCCTAGTAAGATCTAAATCTTGCTCTTCTCTATCTTTACAACTCTCAAATCTTGCCTACAGCGCCCTTTTTTATTTTATTTTTTTATTTTATTTTAATGGCTAGATTCTCCAGTTTGATCAATATACTGATTTTACTGAATGCTGTTAACAGATAAAGACGAGGGTAGCGACATGAAGTTTGAATGGCGCAAACTTCACGGTCTGGCCTGTGAAGAGCATGGGGGTGTTTCCAGGGTCTTTCATTATGTCCTCAACCAGCAAGAAAACAATGGTAGGTATTTAAAATGGTTGATTATAATCATCATAATGACACAAGGGGTGCAAATGGTACTACCTTCAACCTGTGAAATGGATATGAGATGACTAAGGAAATGCTGCTTTGCTGTATTGTTCATATTAATGCCCTATATGGCATCTCCACCTCCATGCACTTCAGACCATGAGGACCTTGAGACCATGTTTCAGGAGTATACAGAGCACCGCTTTCAGTGGCTCTTCAGCTACTGGCTCTTCAAACAGCCGCCCCCGTTCAACCACCAGCTGCGTGCGATCTTTCTGCAATGGCGCAAGCACAGCAAGCGCAAGGTGTCCAAATGGGGTGCTCCGATGTGTGACTCGCAGTACCTCGCCTCCCTGCATCCCATCACAGCAGACTACTGGAACGGGAGCTTGGCACATGGAGATGAGACTGTTGGTGAGTCTGTCTAGAGATGGTGCAAATGACACTGTTCTCACCACTTTTTTAATATATATATTTATTTTTTTGCTTTATAGCTAAACAGAGTAAACAAATGAGTGGTGTTGGAGATTGCAAGGTTTAATAATGATGTTCTGTAGTAAACAAATGTATAAAAACACGATGGCAAAGGTTAATCTGATTGTGGGAAGTATTCCTTAGGCTCAATGCATGATTCATTCTAGGCAAGACTGACAGGCTGCCATTTTTAAGATGTTCTTATCTTCTAAAGCCTCTTATTTTAAGCATCACGGTACTCTCTTCTTTCCAGGCATCCAGCTAATAGATAATTATTTTTCCATGTGCAAGTCGCTGGTGGCTTGGATTCTGGGGCGAGACTGGGGAAGGCTGAAGCGCAGAAAGGTAGATAATCGATTTATATATCTATTAGAATTCATAAAAAGCAGAGGAAAAAATGTGCATATACAGTAGGGGTGGGAATCTCATGATTCGATCTCTATTCCCGATTAAGAATCCAGTCTCTATTTCAACATTGCGAACAGCAAGGATACACTTTGGACCAGTGGTCACCAACCTCTTTAAGTCCAAGACAATATACAGGCCTAATGAATCTTTGGTCTCTGAAAACATTGTCAGTGTATTGCGGTTTTGGCATCGGTGGGGACATGTCCCTTGTTCCCAACAGTTTTATTTGGCTCGTCGTCAAGGATGGAGTCTGCTGACCAAATTCATGTGCGAGTTGAGTGCCTGAGGCAGGATGGAGTAGCCTTGACTATCAAATTGTATTGGTATGTGTTAATACATCTGTGTTTGCTGTTGATTCTTTGTGTGAAGGTGTACGAGGACACCTTAGAGGGGGTGTATCTTGTGCTCCGTAGAGAGGTCTGGGAAGGTCCGGTGGACCACCAGAGATTCTGGGAGGTAGCGAAGTCCCAGATGAACCGGGTTTGTACCCTGGAGGAGACGGCCGCGAACTACGTCAACTGGAAGATGATCGAGAACTTACCTTACTACAAGTTAGCCTTTCATTCTCATTCATCAACCCGTTTACTGACATGTAACTGAGATGAACCCATTCACTTCAGGTTCAACATATAACTGATGATTTGAGATAAAATATTGTTATTTTGGTAATATGCCACCAACAAATTGCACTTTTTTTAAATTGACTAATTGTGAATAATATTTTTTTTAGACATGCATGTTTAGGGTGGATTTATCTCTAATGTATTATCTGATTTCCATGCTTCAGGCTCTACATGGTTTAGGGTGGATTTATCTCTAATGTATTATCTGATTTCCATGCTTCAGGCTCTACATGGTTTCAGGAAACCCAGTCTACTTGGGTCATCTTCAAAACTTTCTCCAAAGGAAGCAGCTTGTTCACAGCTGGATTCATTTAGAAGACAACGCCTGGGCTCGAAACCTGCTTCCTGATGACCTCTATACAGTCCTGGAGTACCACAGTAAGATCAGCCAAGGTGTGTCTGCAGCTTTGACATCTGTGCGCGCGTTATTCGGTTCTACTGTTCAGTACTGGGTAGGACCCAGGACCATGTTTACGCTTGGCAAAATGCAGGTTGTCTACAGTTCCTAATAGCGTTGCTCATAGCGAAGTTGACTGTACAGGTCATTGGAGTATGATTTGTTGAGCTAGCTCATGAGTGCTCTGTGACGTTTTGCGTTGTCCTGCTGGAAGTCTACTGAAGACCAAATGTCCCAGAAGTGCTTACCTTTCTTATGGTGAGAACAAAGTTCTCAGAAAAGAAACAAATGGGGCCTTTCTAAGAATATTTTAAGTATAGTCAGGAGTCTAACAAACAAGATTTGCACTAAAAGCATCTAGTTATTATTTATATTGCTCAAGTCTTGACTATCAATTGAAATGAAACTTTAAATGAATGTAAAGCGGTTCAGAACATTTATTAATTTGTGTATTCTGTAATGTGTCAAGAAATGAATGACTCCTTGAGAGGTCTCCTTCCTGGCTGTTCTGACACATTCAGAACAGCTTCGTAGGTGTGCATGTAAAATTATGTCATGAAATATGATATAATACTGTCAGAATGCTGAATAAAACCACTCTTGCCCAGTGGTTGGACATGGTAGATGACCATGTTACTGCCATGCCCAGTAAATATAGCTCTGATCAAATATATAGCAGTTTTTAAACTGCATTTTATCATGGTAAATAACGTTTTTCTTATCAAACTTTGGATGTATGTAAAAATGTCATTTGGGTGACCAGGAACATCAATTTATTGTACTTGTCTGTGTGTAGTATTGGAGAGACCCTTGGTTCTCTTCTATGCTGTTCTAGTTGGGTATTGACTTCATGCTCATTTGATCTTTCCTGCAGATGGCCTTCATGGCGATAGTGTTGTGGCCCAGCTGAGCAGAATGTTATGGCTGTATCTCAACTCTGGACAGCTTCTCTACTTGGAGGCAATTAAGGGGCTGGTACTCCAATACGCTCAAGGCTGCGTGTCCTACCTTGAAGAACTCTGTTCATCAGTAAGACTGAACAACCTCATGTCCCCTAGCCAAGCAGATGGCAGTAAAGAACAATAATTAATAAGCCAAGTTTAAGGTTTTCAGCATGGCGCTGCATCTTGGACCAATGGATAAACATGGTTCCGTTCTTCCCCCTCCCATCACTCAACGTGCAGGGACACATCCCGGAACTTGTATTTTAGATTGTTACTCGCACATCACTTCTGCAGCGACTATCAGCATTTTTAAATATTTTTAAAACTTTTTTTAAATCATGATAATGCATTTCTTTTCAGAAAGTGGCCATTTATCTTTTTTATTCTATTCAATCATTGTTTATTACATAAGCATTTTTATTATAGCATCGATTTTATGATTGTATAATCAAATTGGAATATTGAATCTGTTGGCTAAAGGTTCTTCAGAAGAGAACCCTTAATGTTGCTTTCAGCTTGCAGGAGTTGTCTTTCATAGCATTCATGTTACTTTTACAAAGGTCATTTGACATCAAATGTCAGAACCCTCCAATGGTGCTTTTTTGCTTTGTCAATAAAGCACATTTTATTGAATGGAACCAGTTTTGTTTTGTTTTTTTGTATGCATTGTAATCATTGAATATAATGCACCATGTAGATCAATCATGTCTAGTTTGCATATTGGGTCAGTTACTGAACTAGCAGTTGTATCTCAAACAAAACTACTTCATAGGCTCTGTATCTCAAACAAAACAACCAATACTACTCAATTTGGCGTTGGATATGTGGAGTGTGTTGTTGGTGGCTGGTTTCAGCAGCCTCACCTGGTCTGAGTCAGGCTGATTAGACTCTGAGGCTGCACACCTGTGGGTCATTGGCCAATCAAGACCCACAGGTTAAACCAGCCTCCACACACTCAGGAGGAGCGCTAGCATGTGAACACGTACCATCTGCTCTGCCTGGAAAACTACCTCAAACTCTACAATAAACCGGTTTAACCATGTGTGTCCTACTGTAGGAGAAGCCCTGAAAAGCCATTGTAGATGGCATGTGGCCGGGAATTTGCCACACCCTCTAATGAGAGGTATTTCCATTATATTAAATGTATGTTGGTTCCTGCTATGTGAGTTTGGAAACCGGTTGATGCATGGCTACTAAATCATTTAGAAATGTAGTGGTGGAAAGTAACATACTTAAGTACATTTTTCACATCTGTACTGTATTGAAGTAGGCTATATTTAATTTTGGAAACTTGACTTTTACTCCACTAGGCTACATTTTATAGAGAATATCTGTACTTTCACTTCAGAAAACATTGTCACTTCAGTTTTCAAAAATCAGGATTTATATTTATTACTGTATCAAAATGAAGCCAAAGCAAGAGGAACCAATTATCTAAGCCAATCAGACCACGCATAACATCGATCCTCAATCACAGTAATCGGAGCGCTTGTTTGTTTCTGTGTTTGTGTAAGCTACGCATCAAAATGGACTGAATAAAGAAATCTTGGAGTGGGATTCTGTGCGAGATAACAATTGTGTTCAGATCAGGCCTATTCTGTACAGCCTACGCCACTTGTTTCAGCTGTAGCCTACATTTGCAATGTTGCATAAGATAACCTGTTTTACAGTTTAAGCAAATCCAAAAGTGATGTAAAATCTTTTATATTTTTTTTGTGTATTTTAGTAAGGATATGCACTCATTGCAGCCAAAGAGGTAGATAGGCATACTTAATGTCGTAAGCCTATTAAAACCTATGTGACATAGGGCATTTAATGACAAGTAGGCCTACTTTGACTTAGTACATTTAAAACTGAATAAGACTTAAATACACTTGGGTACAAATCTCAAGAATTATAGGGCAGCATTCAACTAGTCTATATGATCACTGTCATGTCATCAAGTGGCTTTTCAATCAAAAGTAAAATAAAGTGTTATTTATTCTGTATTCTTAGTATTATTTGTTCTGACTCACCACCCCGAAGCAGACGGTGGCGCTAACGCACACATGGCGGCGACGCCTCCTGGCGCTTCAGAAGAACCAGAAGAGGAGGAGGAGGAGGAGGAGACGAGCAAGGAAGCTGTCCGGTTCCTAACAGGCCTTAACTCGAATCCATACAAGCCAGATTTACGCTTTATGTTATATTAAGAAATGCACTAGTATATATTGTTTTCTCGGCATCAGCCATATTTTAGAAGCTAGCTAACTGAGCTAACGTCTATTCACCCTAGCTCTTCCTGCTAGATGTCTTCTGGTGCTGTCTCTCCGTCGGCCCGGAGCTCTGCCTTAGTCAGCCCTACCACAGTCAGCCCTACCACCGCCTCAGTCGGCCCAACCACCACCTCAGTCGGCTCTACCACCACCTCAGTCGGCTCTACCACCGCCTCGGTCGGCTCTACCACCACCTCGATCGGCTCTACCACCGCCAACATCGGGATGTCGATGTTCCGCTGGCTGGAGGTGTTGGAGAAGGAGTTTGACAAAGCGTTCGTCGACGTGGATTTACTCCTGGGTGAGATCGACCCCGACCAGGCTGACATTACATACGAAGGTCGGCAGAAGATGACGAGTCTGAGCTCATGTTTCGCTCAGCTTTGTCACAAAGCCCAGACGATCTTCCAGCTGAACCACAAGCTGGAGGTTGGTCCCCGTGTTAATGTGTTCATATATGCATTCATAGCTAAGGCTGTCACCAACTCTGTTAAAGTAAACACTTCCTGTGTCACTAAAGATCCCTAGGGTTAGGGTCAGGGTTAACCCTAACCCTAACCCTGGTGTCCTCTGAGAGTTAAAGTAAACACTTCCTGTGTCACTAAAGATCCCTAGGGTCAGGGTTAACCCTAACCCTAACCCTGGTGTCCTCTGAGAGTTAAAGTAAACACTTCCTGTGTCACTAAAGATCCCTAGGGTCAGGGTTAACCCTAACCCTAACCCTGGTGTCCTCTGAGAGTTAAAGTAAACACTTCCTGTGTCACTAAAGATCCCAGGGTTAGGGTCAGGGTTAACCCTAACCCTGGTGTCCGGGCCAAGGGCATCCAGCCTATA
>OOFB01016849.1:20793-32702 GCA_900323305.1 Trachyrincus murrayi | reverse complement strand
CACCAACTCTGTTAAAGTAAACACTTCCTGTGTCACTAAAGATCCCTAGGGTTAGGGTCAGGGTTAACCCTAACCCTAACCCTGGTGTCCTCTGAGAGTTAAAGTAAACACTTCCTGTGTCACTAAAGATCCCAGGGTTAGGGTCAGGGTTAACCCTAACCCTGGTGTCCGGGCCAAGGGCATCCAGCCTATAGTTTCTGCTTGGCTGAAGAATATTGGGGATGTTTGGCAAGCAAGCCATCCTGCTTCATAACGAAATGAGAATGAGGGAGCTTGTCACTTACATTTTCTTGTTTTTATTGTATTTTGTATGCTGTGTAGGCCAGGTGTCCATTGTAAAACCATGAAACAAGGTTAGGGTTAGGTATTGGTTGGAGCTTGGGTCTTCTATCCGTTACCAATATAATTTGTCCAAATCACTTGGTTGGGCTGATTCTGCCTCAGAGCATTTCATGTGAACGTGCCTGCCACAAATGTAAACAATAGCACTTTGTGCTTTGACATTTTGTAAAATATGGCGGTTCACTGTTATGTTGTCCACGAACTCCATACTTGATGCGGTGGGAATCAGCTTGACCAAATCCTTCCAGCCTGCTCTCTGCATGCTTCTGCATGGTTTGTCCCACCGCTATGCACACGCCAGGCAACGATGTGGCGCTAATGTTTTGGTGATGCCAGGAGAGACTGTTGGTTTGTCCTGTAATGCAAAGTGAAGTCCTTTGAAAAGCCCATTAGTATGAACCAAAGTTTGAAATACATCAGACAACCTAGTTATTTATTTAACAAATACATTCTAATTTGCATGTATTGCACAGAATAACCATTATTTTCTAAGGTTATGGCTGCATCTGATTAGATTGTTTTATGTACACAGGTTGTTATTATGGTTGACCTATATGTTCATACATATCCTCCCCTTTTCCAGGCTCAGCTGGTAGATCTCCGTTCTGAACTGACTGATGAGCAGGCAGAGCGGGCCGTGGTAGAACGGGAGGTTCATGACCTGCTCCTTCAGCTCCATGCCCTGCAGCTGCAGCTCCATGTCAAGCAGGGGCAGACGGAAGACTCAGACTCCATCAAAGACAAACTGGTAGGCATGGGAGAAAGTACAAGTCCACAACTTCCTAGGTTAAGGAACATAGGAAACTTACCTCACATCTTAAGTCTTAAAAGTAACCCTGTGCAAATGGTCAGAAATCATGGTAAAGAAAACCTAATTCGTTTTTTCTGTCTCTTCTTACAAATACGTTTGATGTCTGAACTCAAATGTCAATTTGGTGATTTCTAGAGGTTTGGTGGCGCTCTCGTGGTTCATTCACTCATTTAATTTTTATTGTGTAGGTGGCGGAGACAGATTGTAACATTTTACTCAACTGTTTACTTACGTTTTAACAGAATTACATATACAATTCTTAAGCGTAGAGTGGCTAATAATGCGATGGGGAAACAACAATTGCCCCAAAATAATAAGGGGCGTGAAGTGTTGGTTCATGACGAACAAGGAGCGCAGCAGTCAGCAGAATAACAAAACAATGGCAGTGCTCAAGGAAAGTGAAGCAATCTGAATAACGATGTTAAACGATGAACAGAGATATTTGTACGGAGGCTTTTCTCAGCTTTACTTTCGACCAAATTCGGCAAGAGCGAGATCGTCACTAATCTGACTGGCTGGAGTTTTTTGAACAACCTAACGCAAACTTGAATATCTTGAATATCTCACAAGGCTAAGAACAGTGTGCTTTCCTCGGGCATATCATGATAAAAGATGATATTTTATGGAACCAGACCATATGCTTGCATATCATGATGAAGTGTGTTACAGCCAGTCCTGCATGAAGTATAGAGCACATGTGGGCGTTTAATGAGTAAATTAGGGGCTAAACACCTGCATCCTTGCTGAGCATGAGTGGTAGACATCTGACATCTACTGTTAGCTTCCCCAGTGTATTGAATTGATTCAGTGAAAACACTGGCACCAGTGCCACCCAGTTGGAATTATATATTGCTCTACTTACTAGGCCAATTTTGTCACCACTTTTAAGTCAATTTCTTTTTACTTTTGTTGAGGACTACTATTCTGCCCTTTAACGTAACACACCAGGTGCTAAATAATTAGTAATTTCCACACAGCTCACCATCACCACCATGTCGTTAGCTTCTCTATATAGATGGCTTTGTTAAGACTCATACTGGTGACATGCTTACTGTATGTATTCAACATGATACCCAACATGATTCTGTTGCTCTTCTGCCTTTCTGTTGAAATCATTTTTCTTGAAGCCCCCATCCACAGTGGAAGAGATGGTAAGTCTGCTTCTGTATTTCAGTGATGCTAAAGCAGGGGCAGAGCAGGTGCTGTAGGTAACATTTAAGAGCTATTATTTGAGTAATTTGTTAGAAATGCCATAGCCATCGGTCAGCTATTAGTGAGTGAAATGTTTCGGGTTGACTGAGCCTCTGTAAGAGCCAATTTAGATTTTGGACAGCTCCCGGCTCCTTTTTGACCAATCAGGGCATTTCTTCTGTGATTGCCTGTCAATCACAGGTGCGTGAAATGCAACCCTTCTCAATGGCGGAGACACAGGAAAAGGAGCAGAGAGGGAGGGGATGTTTTTTTGGTTGTTTAGTTTCAAAATCTTGCTCTCTTCTGCTCTTTTCTGCTCTCTCTCTCTCTTTACAACTCTTGAATCTTACCTACAGCACCTTTTATATACCAACAATGGTGGCTGTCTACACTCTAGAGTCATGCCAGACAGTCTGATATAATGGAGTCTACACTATAGTCATGCCAAACAGTCTGATATAATGGAGACTACACTCTAGAGTCATGCCAGACAGTGATATAATGGAGTCTACGCTCTAGAGTCATGCTAGACAGTCTGATATAATGGAGTCTACACTATAGTCATGCCAGACAGTCTGATATAATGGAGACTACACTCTAGAGTCATGCCAGACAGTCTGATATAATGGAGTTTACACTATAGACAGTCTAGACAGTCTGGATATAATGGAGTCTACACTATAGACAGTTTAGACAGTCTGGATATAATGGAGTCTACACTCTAGAGTCATGCCAGACAGTCTGTGGATAGGCCCTTGGGTCCAAAATAGAATATGGTAAATAGGTCCAAAGAAGCTACATTTTGAAAGTAATGGGATGCGTGTCCTGTGTTCCAATAGGAAATCTGTTTTTTTCTACAATGAAAATGATTTAGCAGCCGCCAAAATCATTTCACGGACCGCCAAACTGTCGGTAGTGACATTGAAATTGGGGGCAGAATTTTATTTAGCATTCTGTTATTTTTGCTATCATTGGAAGAAAGGACTGCTACCTGTTTTACTATTTTATTAATATTTATTGAATTGCTGTGTAAATGATTCTTAAACTTAAAATGTCTAAGACAGAAAATTATTTTTAGTGGGGAACTGCAGTTTCCACCAGTTGGGTAGAATCAGCCCTACAGCTATGAGACTCTAGATGTACAAGTGAAATATGTTGCATATGGTTACTAAAATCATTTCCACATTGTATAATTGAGCACATAGTGCATGTGGATGGCGCCCGGCTGTGAATTGGCATTATTTCTACTTAATTATTTCTACAGATCATCTGTCTTGTTGTATGTGACAGGAACGAGAGCTGGAAGCTGGTAGAAAGGATAAGCTGAGGGAGGTGAAGCTGGACGCTGAGGTACGACTTCACAAGAAGGAGAATGAGGCCCTCCGCAGGCACATTGCAGTATTGCAAGCAGAAGTGTATGGCGCAAGACTGGCTGCAAAATATCTTGACAAGGAACTGGCTGGAAGGTAATCCATCTTGACATGAACACAACTGAGTAATAATAATAATTAGGGGTGGGTCAGAATAATCCATTATTCGGTTATTCGTTCATGGCGGCAAGAATCGATTTTATCATTTTTGGGTCAACACCCAACCAAATACAGGCTGGGTGTTGATAATGACAGAAGCAAATAGAAGCCTGGGCTTATAGTTGAAGTTTTACGGTAACTGAGCAAAGCCTTACTTGGCTGAACTGTTTAACTTTATTAACAGTGTTCTCTAAAAGCACACGGGTGGGCTGAGCCCGTCTCGTCGGGTCTGTTGGGTCTGTGGATGAGAAGTAGAGCGTTATGAAGTATTGTAGTTGATTCATCAACCGGTTTCTGGTCCGTTCAGCCACTTTCACATAAAAACAATGAACCCAAAAACCCCAACATGTAACCCATATCTTAAACCTCACAAAAGATCAAATCGCACAAAAAAATCGTAATATCGTTACGATCTAACAAATTATGCACTGATAATATTTACCTTAAAGATGCATTGGCGATCTGATTATTCATGCAGTAAATTCATGTTTTATTAGAATCAACTTTATTTGCATGAACAAGCAGGGGGGGTTATAAATATTTACATTACTTGACATTTCTGATGGATTACTTGATTTCTTAGAGTGCAGCAGATTCAGCTTCTTGGTCGGGATATGAAGGGGCCTGCTCATGACAAGCTCTGGAACCAGCTAGAAGCGGAGATCCACCTGCACCGCCACAAGACTGTGATCAGAGCCTGCAGGGGTCGCAACGACCCCAAGAAGACTTTAGCGTCTCCAGTGGGGCATGTGAGTCTACAACTGGAAACATAATGGCATTGACTTTGTAGGTTGAATGTCAACATTGACGGATACAGAAGAAAGTGGATTCTAGTGTCTTTTTAACATTTTTCGAGGAACGATCTTTGATACGTTGGCCTTTATTGTAGGACTCTGACATGTTGAAGAAGACCCAAGGTGTCGGTCCTATTCGTAAAGTGGTGCTGGCCAAAGAGGACAATGAAGGACTGGGAATTTCTATCACGGTAAGAATCATGTGAAAACTTGTTAACTCCAGTAATATTCTTACCATGCTTCCTCAGGATTTCAATCCCAAAATACTGCCTCAAAAATCTAAAACATTTATGAAGAATGGGTGACTTTTAATTTCTTCTGAAGTGGAGCCTTCCTGAAAAGCCCCAATGGATCTCTTTCTTTGTGAAGGTCCCTTGGATCTGGTGTTGTTGCGGTTAATGGTTACCGGTGTTACACGGCGTTGCACGGTGTTACACAGCGCTACACGGTGTTACCGGTGTTACACGGAGTAGTCTGTGGTTAGATCCATTGACTGTATGGGTTCCAAGTTTAACAGGGTTAGTCTGTGGTTAGATTGACTGAATGGGTTCTAAGTTTAACAGGGTTAGATGTGTTCTATGGGTTAGTCTGTGGTTAGATTGACTGTATGGGTTCTAAGTTTAACAGGGTTAGATGTGTTCTATGGGTTAGTCTGTGGTTAGATTGACTGTATGGGTTCTGTGTCCTGGATGGCGATAAATACAGACAGACCATTAGAATGATAATATTAAACATCATATCAGAATATATACCATTATATGGATTTGTTGTAAAATGCAGGTAGGGCTGGCCCCAAATATTCAAATAACCGAATTATCCTTTGTTTGTTTTGTATCCGGGTATTAGAACACTATTCGAATATCGGTAGCGCCTACCGTCCAGGCGTGAGAATCAGCAAGACCGACAGACGGACTTTAGTGAATCGTTACACCCCTAATATAAATATAGTCGTCTCTCTTTATGCATCAGAGTTTCAAAGTTACAGAATACTTCTAAAACTTTCCTAAAACAATTTCCACAAGGTTCCAGGAGTTTCAATGCTTTGATTGCTAATGATTCTAACATTTGAGATTACATTTAGCTGGAAGTGGAGATTAACTCTTATTACTCTTACTAGGGTGGTAAGGAACACGGCGTGCCCATCCTGATCTCAGAGATCCACCCTGGCCAGCCGGCAGAGCGCTGCAGAGGGCTCCACGTAGGGGATGCAGTCTTGGCCGTCAACAGCATTAACCTTCGAGATGCAAAACACAAGGAGGCAGTCACCATCCTGTCACAGCAAGTAAGGTCACAGACGCATTATACACAGTATAAACTTCAACTGGCATCTTTCTGAGACTGAATCTCAACCTGAATTCGGGTAAAGACTAATTATTTAAAAACATTTTATAATGCACGGCTACTTTCACATTGAATAAAAAGGTGATGTATTTTTTTAACGGTCAAATTCTTTACACGGTATCCAGAAACCCAGTGCCCTTGTTGGTCTTGATATCACACATTTCTCTGTGCATGTGCTTTGTGTTTGACTTCAGAGAGGAGAGATAGAGTTTGAGGTGGTGTACGTAGCCCCAGAGGTGGACAGCGATGATGAAAACGTGGAGTACGAGGATGAGGGCGGACATCACTACCGGCTCTACCTGGATGAGCTGGAGGAGGGGAGCGCTGTGACGCATACTGAGTCTTCATCACCACGGGGTAAAGCCTGCTCACTGAAACATGTATTATCACAATAATATCCATAAATATCCCAATATGCTCATGAATTCAAAATGCCATTCTGAACAGTCTGAGGGTCATATTGAGGTATATTGGAATTTAACGTATGGTATTTTTAAAGGCATATCTCATCGTCATTCATTTAGACTATAAACTGGGTATCACGATAAGTCTATCTTCATTTCATGATAGCAATACCATTCAAAGACGATAATATTGAGTTATTGCCCAGCCCTGGTCTTAACCTACCACAGAGTGAAGATGCCTCCTTAAAAAACATCTGGCTCAATGGGCCATGAATGGAAGCAAAGGGATGCTCATTTGTAGGGTATTGCTAGTCCCTAAAACACCTTCCTGGAATACCAGACATTTACAGGCTTAACGTAAACACATTTCACTCATTCATTCATTTATTTGTACATTGTTCTCTGAGCGTGTTTGTATTGTAGGTTAAAAGCCGTCTAGGAGTTCTAGGGTTGTCCCTTTACGGTCAACATTGAACCAGTGTGCATGTGATGCCACCAGTCTTGTTTTGGCTCGTGTTCTACACAGTGAACAGTGTTGGGCCATGTGAGAGCACCCCTGACACGTCTTGTCTGTTATTGACACATAACTGACAAGTTAATTCAGTTATCATGCAATATTAATCCTAATTTACCTCCCATTTCTTCCTCCTACAGCTTCTACAGTGAATGAGAAACCTTCAGAGGAGATGCCTTCCAAGGCAGCTGAGTCAACAGACAGCTCGTCCTAGAGGGCACCGAGTGAACTTTTAAGCCTGGAAAATCATGAATGAATGAGAAGGAATGGTCAGAAGTCCCACTGAAACATCTGATGAGCTTGGAGCAAAGGAAAATGGAAGACAGTGCTGTTATTTTGTGATCCTCGTAGAGGAGATTTGCTGTCATTAGGGTCGGTGTTATGTACAAGCTGAATATCAGACCTACGTCTTTTTAGTCTGTCTTTACACAAAAGATTTCAAGACTGACCTGAATTCCAAGCATGGTCATATTTCCTCCTTGCCACTTTGATATTGTATATAAGTTTCTATGGAAACATGCTGACATTAGAGAGGAACAGCCACGTTGGTTATGGCTCCTATAGAAGCAGGCTTTTGGAAGCAGTTGTAAATGTGTTTCAAACCTTTTCTGTTCTTTCAAGCTTTGTAGTGTAGCTAGGTAAGTCTAGTGTAACTATGCTCCACTTACCTAAAGAAAACAGGCAAGGCTGAAACTCTTTTCGGGTCTATGTAGTATTATCTGTCCCAGTTACTGAGTCTTTTAACCTAACCAAGAGGATACATTCATTAACGAAAGTGTGTGTGTAGTATGCAAAATCTTAAGTGTGCATGCTACCTACAGAACTCACAAAAAAATTTTCATTGTTAAGTCACCCTGCAAGTAAAGTGCTTAAAACCTTTAAAGTAGTGTTCCAAAATTCAGCTTTTTTTCCTCTCTCAAATTAGCTTCGAACATAATATGGTAGCTTTTTTTTTTTTTTTTTACATCCCAGTAGTTGATGGTGAGACTCGAGTGCTATTCAATAATTCCTCAATGGTGAGACAGGTTACAAAGTGACAATCAGATGTCATTCTTGCATAATCGTTGGATGGCTCTTTATATTTTTATGGAAAAATATATATATAATTAAAAGGGGCGAAATGCAATCTGTGAAATGTCTTTAAAATATAAATAAGTAAAATATATTTCAGAATGTACTGTTAGGTTTTTCTTTTGGCCCACAGAACTACACTTACTATACAACACCAGTTAAATGGAGATACCAATGTTCATGACACAGAACTACACTTACTATACAACACCAGTTAAATGGAGATACCAATGTTCATGACACAGAACTACACTTACTATACAACACCAGTTAAATGGAGATACCAATGTTCATGTGGACAAAGCGGAAAAATACGTGAACAGTAATGGAAGAATGCAGGAAAAGGAGCATATGAGGTGATTGACTGGCCTCCAATCATTCAAACATTTACATTTCTGCACATTGGACCAAAATATCCAAAACTTGCAGACTTGTGCCCTTCCTCGTGAGGACCACTGAGGTGTGGGGAAGGAAAGGGACAGCAGGGGGTCTAACTGACGATCAGTACTAAAGCTGAAGTGTTATCTAATTAGAGAGGAGGCTACAGAGGCCACTGACAGAGTTATCCATTGCTTTTAATCAATAACTCCTGAACCATAAATCACATCAATAGCTCAGCGGCCCCAACACTGAGATAAATCAAACCAATATTTTATCACGATAATCGTGGGGAGTATATAAATATATCAATGTTTTTCAGCTTGTATCTCCCTGGGCACAGCTTTTTTTGTTTTAGATTTTGTAATCATATAGTCTTTAAGTCTTTATTATATATGCATCAATAGCTCAGGGCCCTCTCTAAGGGCACACATTTTTAGTTTGTTCAATTTGGCTGTTGTTGATCTTATAGTCATTTTATATTGTTTACAATTGCTCAATAGCTGAGGGACCCAACACTGAGACATCAAACCAATGTTTTGCTAGAGTTCATAGCTCAATATGTACCCCAGCCTTTTCCTCCAACAGTAGATAAGCAAACATGGCGAACAAACAATATGCAGTTTTTCCAATTCGAAATAATCAGTCCCCTTGCTAGGAGACCAGAGAGGGCTGTGCTGGCTCACTGTGTTTCTTGGGACAAGATCCTCTGATGGTACCGGACGGTCAAACTAGAGGACAGGGTTGTTAGGACCAGGAGGTCAAGTAGAGGACAGGGTTGTTAGGACTGACTCCAGGGAACATTCTTTAAAGTTTGACCTTTAGAAGCCGACGATCTTGAATTGAATTAGGCCTATTTTATTCCATTGATATTCTATGTTATATTCTGAAATCATTCTCCCAACTATCCTTTAATATTGAAAGTGAAGACCCTTCCATATCAAATATTACAGTATAAAGCCTTGATGTAACGGAATAATAAAACGACTAACAATAGTGTGCTGCACACCGTCCTACTTGGCCCCTAGTAAACCACCCGCACCACAATCTAGTGGTAAAATCTTTCATTTCGTTTAATAGCCTACATTTTGGTGTCTACTTGGCAGACAAGATTAAAGCTTGACTCAAAATCATGTTTTTCTTGTGGTAAATGTCTTTTGGAAGCTTACCTGTGACCACGTAAATGTTTTTGAAAGTTCTGATTTAGTATTCGAGCAAGAAATGCTCAAGTACCGCAAGGCGTCGCTGGTGGAGCCACACGGAGTGAAAAGAATAATGAGAATAAATATTCCGTTTTGACGAAACATTTTACTAAGCAATGTCCAAAAAACGCCTAACTCCGCTGAACCCATGTGACAAAGTCCCGCCCTGCTGATAACGTGATCATTTGTGAGATGATGATGAGCCTGGAAACCAGGTTATGTCAGATCAGTGACCGAGCAGCGCATAAAGGGTCAACGGACGGTGGTTCTGTTAGCGAAAACATGCAAAGAAGAGGTTCATCAGGTCAAAAGATGGCTCCAGCTCCAGGCTACTGATCAGGTCAAAAGATGACTCCAGCTCCAGGCTACTGATCAGGTCAAAAGATGGCATGAATCATGTCATGAATTTTCTGCTTCTTGCTTGGTTTGTGGGTTTTAATCTTGGCTCTAGACCTGCTTTTCTCAGCCTCCAGTTGTTTTCATGTCATCTGTAAGGACAGCGGGTTCTCTACTTTTCCTCCCCTTTGTGGTCTGCTTTTTGATCCAGCTTTTGGATGTGGATGGATGGACCCGGGTGAAAAGGTCATATCCATAGCAGAGGATGATGGCTCAGGCACCACAGGGGAGGATGCTGCAAGCTGCATGGAGGATACCACTGTTACCACAGTGGGTTCAACACCCACTGTGCTGTACATGCAACTGCATTCACTGAAGCTGCAGTGGAAGATGGAACCTCTGGTGTCACTGCTGGCAGTGACTGTCTATATGTGTCTATATATGTCTATATACAGTATGTCTATATGTGTCTATATACAGTATGTCTGTCTATATACAGTATGTCTATATGTGTCTATATATGTCTATATACAGTGTCTATATGTGTCTATATACAGTATGTCTGTCTATATACAGTATGTCTATGTGTCTATATATGTCTATATACACAGTATGTCTATATGTGTCTATATATGTCTGTGTCTATATACCATATGTCTATAGCATAGCTGAGTTCAGTCTAGCGAGTCATTTATTTTCTCAACTGTGGAGCAAGTCATATGGGTTGTCAACTGTATTATTGGCCCTCCTGTTACATTTGTGAATGGGCACAATAGTTTGTGTTATTGTCCTGTTTAAATGAGACTCAGTTCAATTTATTTTATTTTATTTTGCCATGTACAGATTTTAAAAGAATCATTTGAAAAGTTTGAACTTTCGCATCACAGGGTGTACAGCTTCTTTGGGGTATGGCTTCAGAGCAAGACAGGTGGGGAGGTTTTCTGGTTGTTCCATCCACAGTTTATGTGAAATCTCCTTCTCTCTCAGTGTTTCTGATAGACTTGATAGGGTAGCCTGGTCCGGCACCTGGAATGGAAACATTTAGCTCATGTCAACCAAAATAACAAAGATCCACTTTCAGAATCCTTGCTGTTTTTAATCCTTGCTGTCATGAATACAAAGTGGTGTTAGCAGGATTTACATGCATTTATTTAGGTTGATTTGAAGACTGGAGCATCACAACTGGTCTCGTCGGTGATCTGTATCACATGGAGAACTACTTTGTGCATGTGTTAATCTGTATCTCCTGGAGAACTCACCTGGAGAACTACTTTGTGCATGTGTTAATCTGTATCTCCTGGAGAACTCACCTGGAGAACGACTTTGTGCATGTGTTTATGTGTAGTACCTGGAGAACTACTTCGTGCATGTGTTTATGTATATCACCTGGAGAACTACTTTGTGCATGTGTTTATGTGTAGTACCTGGAGAACGACTTTGTGCATGTGTAGTACCTGGAGAACTACTTTGTGCATGTGTTTATGTGTATCACCTGGAGAACTACTTTGTGCATGTGTTTATGTGTAGTACCTGGAGAACGACTTTGTGCATGTGTAGTACCTGGAGAACTACTTTGTGCATGTGTTTATGTGTATCACCTGGAGAACTACTTTGTGCATGTGTTAATCTGTATCTCCTGGAGAACTCACCTGGAGAACTACTTTGTGCATGTGTTTATGTGTATCACCTGGAGAACTACTTTGTGCATGTGTTAATCTGTATCTCCTGGAGAACTCACCTGGAGAACTACTTTGTGCATGTGTTAATCTGTATCTCCTGGAGAACTCACCTGGAGAACTACTTTGTGCATGTGTTTATGTGTATCACCTGGAGAACTACTTTGTGCATGTGTTTATGTGTAGTACCTGGAGAACTACTTTGTGCATGTGTTTATGTACATCACCTGGAGAACTACTTTGTGCATGTGTTTGTGTGTAGTACCTGGAGAACTACTTTGTGCATGTGTTTATGTACATCACCTGGAGAACTATTTTGT
>OOFB01016849.1:0-20773 GCA_900323305.1 Trachyrincus murrayi | reverse complement strand
TGTTAATCTGTATCTCCTGGAGAACTCACCTGGAGAACGACTTTGTGCATGTGTTTATGTGTAGTACCTGGAGAACTACTTCGTGCATGTGTTTATGTATATCACCTGGAGAACTACTTGTGCTCGTCGGTGATCTGTATCACATGGAGAACTACTTTGTGCATGTGTTAATCTGTATCTCCTGGAGAACTCACCTGGAGAACTACTTTGTGCATGTGTTAATCTGTATCTCCTGGAGAACTCACCTGGAGAACTACTTTGTGCATGTGTTTATGTGTAGTACCTGGAGAACGACTTTGTGCATGTGTAGTACCTGGAGAACTACTTTGTGCATGTGTTTATGTGTATCACCTGGAGAACTACTTTGTGCATGTGTTTATGTGTAGTACCTGGAGAACTACTTTGTGCATGTGTTTATGTGTAGTACCTGGAGAACTACTTTGTGCATGTGTTTATGTGTATCACCTGGAGAACTACTTTGTGCATGTGTTTATGTGTAGTACCTGGAGAACTCACCTGGAGAACTACTTTGTGCATGTGTTAATCTGTATCTCCTGGAGAACTCACCTGGAGAACTACTTTGTGCATGTGTTTATGTGTATCACCTGGAGAACTCACCTGGAGAACTACTTTGTGCATGTGTTTATGTGTAGTACCTGGAGAACGACTTTGTGCATGTGTAGTACCTGGAGAACTACTTTGTGCATGTGTTTATGTATATCACCTGGAGAACTACTTTGTGCATGTGTTTATGTGTAGTACCTGGAGAACTACTTTGTGCATGTGTTTGTGTAGTACCTGGAGAACTACTTTGTGCATGTGTTTATGTGTAGTACCTGGAGAACTACTTTGTGCATGTGTTTATGTGTAGTACCTGGAGAACTACTTTGTGCATGTGTTTATGTGTATCACCTGGAGAACTACTTTGTGCATGTGTTTATGTGTAGTACCTGGAGAACTCACCTGGAGAACTACTTTGTGCATGGTGTCCAGCTCAGCCAGGTACTCCTGCGTGTCTCTGTCGTTGTAGTTCAAGTGGATGGCGGCCGTGGCGGCGTGGCAGGCCTGCGTTATTACCGCTCCAACAGGCCAGGCCAACTGGTGGAGTAAATCCGACCTGACGACAACATACTGGACCAGCTGTCGACCTGTCTCCTTTCCAGTGACGGCCATACCGCTCCTCTGGAATTGAACCCTCGGTAGGTGTTTTGGTGCAGAAGAAGAGACCGTCTTCTTCTTCTTTGTTTTCCGGTTCTAGGTGTCTGCTCTGGCACATTGCTGCCTCCCACAGGTCGTCCCTGTTACTACAACACTTTAACGTTTTCTTTAACGGCCCCTTTAACTTAAACGTCACCCTCAGGTTGGGAACCGTGGAGTAAACAAAGTCCTTTACTGCCCTCGCCTCGTTTTTAATCTCTTTGTCATATTTCCTGCATTCGTTTGACAAATCCTTTACCCTTGCATTCCAATTTCCATCAAAATGTTTCCCTATTATTTTAATTCCCCCTGCCAGCCCACAGTGTCCAGCCTCAGTCCAGTCATTAACACTTAGCACTTTAACACAACTAACACTGCACACAAACTCCTCCACTTTCCACTTCATCCTATGCACAAAGCTTGCCATCTAGCAATGTTTTTGCAGGATGTGATTGGTCAAATCCTGCCATTATATATATTATCCAATATTGCAGGGCTGATTTTATCCATCTCAGCTTTAGGGGGGTTTCACCCATTTCTACATGTAATGAAGAATTCGATTTGTACAAAAAGCCCCGCAACACAATCTCATTGCTCTCGTCTGTACCACATCCAACTTCTGTAAAGCTGATTCTGCTGCCCCCACAGTCGGCTGACCGAGTCATTGCTTGATATCTGCTGTGTATCTCTTCAAGCCCCCAAAGTACGCCCTGCCAAACCCTTCGTTATATTGATAACCTTCCCACATCTCTCTTCCACTTTCTCAACATGGGTCTTCCACATCATCCTCGCCTCATAATATACCCCAAGAAACACACCGTTACCCTCTCCAACTCATTCACATACATTTTCAACCCGATTCAGAGATCTTAAATCAAAACCAAACCAAACACCTCTAAATCTTGATCAGACCTAACCTGGCTGAATGTTTCCAAACCCTGACCTGGTGGGCCATAATAAAAGAAAAGACTGCACACATCTGAAAACTGTATGGACGAGTCTTAAAATATGTTACGGCCCCAATAAAGGCTTGTTCATTAGGCCGCAACATATTAAACCTGTCCAACCGCTCCTCTCGGCCCTCTGTATCTCTCTGTCTCGGTCAAACCTGCCGTCCGTCTGCGGTCAGACTTTAGATTAATAATCAAAAGTCTGATTTGTGAGACTCTGAATTAACTGATGAGTTTAGTTTGAAGGGCCCATTTGTATCGATTTGTGTGCATGCTTAAGGACAGAAATGATCCTTAATAATCCCCCGCATAGTCATCTACTGAATATCAGTTAACACAATGTATGACATAAATAATTCTGTATAGCAAAAAAATAAGACAATAATATTACTAATATGATAATAACCATCAGGGGAATTGTTTAAAACAAATAATGAGATGATTATTTTGGACAATATACATTTCTGTTCGATGGATGGCAGTAATGAGTCGCCTGCCGTTTAACGACCCCGCATCTCCAACAAGAAGAAGACTAGCTAGTAGTTAGCCGTCTTTACCTACACATCAATGGGTTTACAGTGGCTAGTTGACGTTATGCTATCTAGCTGCTAACGTCAGTACAGAAATAAAAACAACTACATGAATAATATCGTTCGTGGGATGTTGATTGGTTGTAAGACTATATAGGCTTCGTTTTGCGCAGGAATATACAAACTTTGAAGCTCCTAGATGTTGTGCATGACCCTCCAAATAAATCAAAGGCCTCGATCCGCGGTGCTCGAGTAACGACGACGGCGCAGCGTCGTGACTACTGGACCAGCCTCGACGCCTCGCTGAGACGTGGTACTAAACGTTAGTGAACACCAGGTACACCGACCTGAACACCATGTCCCACACCGGGCCTCCTCCTCGATGGAGGAACTGTCCCAGGAGAGGACAACCTGTGGCAGGTGAGGGTAAACTGAAGGATTACTAGCTAGCCTGCTCAGTGTCGTGTTTCTAACTGCCCGGTGAGATATGGTGAAGCAGGGGATGTGACCAAACACAGCTGACACGATGTGTGCTTTTAGCTTTTGTTTGACTAAATATTATTCAGAGGGGATTTGATCTCCTTCTGGTCCGTCACTAGCACGGAGCTAGCCGAGGGCTAGCCAGTTTATGAAATCACGTGTCAAAACAAACCCAGTGCTGGTCTTCACCAGTCTGACCTTAACCCCCCATAACATCTGGGCCAGACAGATCACTTCATGGTTTCTACTGGTTTTATTGTGTTTTATACCCGGGGCCAGACAGATCCCTTCATGGTTTCTACCTGGTTTTATTGTGTTTTATACCAGGGGCCAGACAGATCACTTCATGTGGTTGTTTTCACAGCTGGTGAAACTGAACCACAATAAGGAATAACGTTTCTAACCTCATGTGTAACGTAACCAAAAGGTGCTTTATCAGTAATTAATTACCATGTATTAATCACTAATGAAATACTCGAATAGCAAAGTATTTTCATAGACTTCATCTTTGCTCTTTGTTATCTTTGTTATTGTCGAGGATCAATCAAAGAGTTTTACACTGAATAGGCCTGTAACTAGTTGTACATGACAAGGAAATATATATTTTACCTTCTTTGTGGTCTTTGGGATATACTGTGTCTAATCAGATGTTTTTAAACTCAAATTTCAGGAAAGTTCCTGCCGATGAAAACCATGTTGGGGCCCAAATATGATGACAAAGTTCAAGAGGAGAACAGGTTTCACCCCAGCATGCTGTCAAACTACTTAAAGAGTCTTAAGGTAAGAACTGCAGTATTAGTAGTTTGTTGTTCTCTTCTTGTTCTTGTTCCTATTGCTGTCTATACACACAACAACTTTTTCTCACCTTTTTGCAGGTCAAGATGGGTTTGCTTGTGGATTTGACCAACACTACCCGCTTTTATGACCGTAATGACATTGAAAAAGACGGCGTAAAATATGTGAAACTCCAGTGTAAAGGGTATGAAGAATACATTATCACTAACTCTGGGCTACTGACAACTTGTCCTCTGATAATAATGGTCTTCTATATGGTGGAGTAAGTGGTCGAGTTTACAGATGATTTCATGTATTTATTTTAACAAATCCTTTGTTTATTTTTTTTTAGCCATGGAGAATGTCCTTCGAAGGAGACGACAGAGATGTTTATCAGACTGTGTGAACATTTCATAGAGAAGAACCCCACAGAACTGATTGGTAAGGAAACGATAGTCCAACCAGGCTACAATAACTAGGCCAGGACTTTTTTAAATTCAAATGACAATGATATCTTTGTTAGTCATTTTTGCTCTGATGTAAGTAAATTGGAACTAAAGCATGTACTTATTAACTGATACTGTATTTTTTTCTACATACAAAATAATTTATAATTTATATAAGTCATACTATTAATTGTATTGTTTTTGAGCCTACACTAGAGGGAGCTGCAGGGTCACTTTCTCCACTTGCACCTTCCATAACTCTGTACCTTATGAAATACTTTGGCTGCATCCAAAATGTAGTAGGTCCAAAATCCTATTTATACATAGAATGCAAAAAAAAAGAAAAACGATACTAAAAGTACCTGGATGCCAGACTATTTCTGAGGAAATTCATAGTGTGCAAACTATGGACCCTACGGTCTCTTTAATAACCGGCAGTGCATTGCAACAGGAGGTGTTGCACACTAATAGGACACAATGGGACACAGCCCATCGCTTGTGTCTTTGATAATGTTATGTTGTCATTTTTGGACATATCTTCATAAAACGTGATAACGTAAACTTCAATTACCGTCAAGATACTCAGTTTCAGTGGGGAAGAGGGTTACATTGACCTGTCTAGGTCTTTCGGTTGTCACTCAATATACATCTTTGTGTTTTTCCCCCCCCACCGTACCACACCTGTAAAATGCTACTATCACGGCTTACGGTTTTGAGTCTCTAAATTGAGATCAGTCTTCCTCTATGATTCACACCCATGCTGGTAATTCACGTCCCACTGCAGCTGCATGATCTCTCTGTGGCCAGTAGGGCGCTCTCTTCTACTGTGACCCTCCCTTTACCATGCTCCTCCCAACTCCTGCAAACCCCAGACGGATGCTGCTCAGCATCCACTAAATGAAATACTTGAGCCTCGACACAGAATGTATGGGTGTCATTTTCGCCACGTCCCCACAATCTAGCCGTTCTTGTGATCGTTCTCTCATGGCGTGGCAGTCGGAAATGAAGACAGCTGGGCGATCATCTTGGTCCCCAGGCCTCTAGATCAGTACGCTCCGTCTTCATTTCGCACTCCGCCAGGCCAACACCTCGTCCTGAGGCATTAGCATCCACTCATCCACTTCCTGATTAGGGTTGGGGGGCTATGCTATTATCAGCATGGTTCCAGACCTCTGCTTTGTGTGATGTCAGGATGTGTCTGTTTCTTTTCATTAGCTATTCCCTTTTGTCCATTTGTACTTAGCCTTTCATTTCCTTGGCAAACTAAATATTCACTTAATGTGTGAGTGTCTTTTTCTGTTTCACATCAAAATACAATCTTTTTTACAAGGTAGAGTAATGATGACAATAGAGTAATGATGACGATAGAATAATGATGACCATAGAATAATGATGACGATAGAATAATGATGACGATAGAATAATGATGACGATAGAATAATGATGACGATAGAATAATGATAGACGATAGAATAATGATGACGATAGAATAATGATGACGATAGAATAATGATAACGATAGAATAATGATGATGATAGAATAGAAGACATTTTGTGCTTTTGCACTATGGCCCTCCCCTGCACACAATGCTCAACGTCTTTATTTGTAATGATTTTTTGTTCATTTAAATGTTTGTAATCATCAAATCTCTAGGTTCTTAACGTGTCCACAAGCCACTGCTAGACATTGATTATGACATGGGCCTATAACGAGGATGGGAACTTGATCTTCCCGTCTTGGACTATGAAGTCTCTAATGAGGCCTAATGGCAGGCTGTGTGAGGCTCCACCTGGTCACGGCACAAGTGTTATTGATTTATGTTTTTAAGAGGCGAGAAAAACCACAGGGTTCTTGAAATAATCATAATCATAATAATGCCTTCTTCTTGTATTCAATCGTGCCATATTGACTACTAGAAGATGGCGAGTAGATCAAGAAAGGGATTGGATAAGCATTTATGTATTTATAACATTTATAAGCTGTATTGAGTCGCTCGGCACAAGTGACGCCTTGGAAGCAACGTGACTGGAAAATTGGGTTCTATGTATTGACACCCGTTTTTGTCCATTTCCTATGTCCCGATTCCACTACTTCTATTATTTTAAACTACTATTTCTCCCTCCTCCTCCTTCTCCTCCTGCTCTGCTGCCCTTCCAAAGGGGTTCACTGCACGCATGGTTTCAATCGGACGGGTTTTCTCATTTGTGCCTACCTGGTAGAGAAGATGGACTGGAGGTAAGGATCACCGTTCGACTGCACCCTAACACCACCCTTCATTGGTCTGGTTCTACGATAATTATTTATCACAGTTAGACAAAAACCACGATCTGCAACATCAACTCTGTTCCTGCGAAAGAATCACGTTCTTCCCCAAATCCGACCAATGATGTCAATGGTCCAACCTTTCCATCTGAAGACATTTGTCTTCGCCTATTTCCTCCCCTCTCCTCACAACCCACTTCAGCACACTCAAGGAGTTGAGAGTGTGGGCTGCCTTACATGCATCCCATAATCACGACACTTCTACACACCACAGCATCTCTCCTCCCCTCGCTCCTAATTGCGATGGTTTAAGCCGTACATGCGAAAAGTCGCACTCAAGCCACAATTCATGGAGACAAACGGTGCTAAAGAACAGAACGGGCTTGAGAAGTTAAGCTGGCATACAGAATAATCTCCTCCCCACCACCACTTTCCCCATCAAACATGGGAGGTGCACAGTGATATTTCCCATGTTATATATAATATAATATTATATAACTAATAATGATTATGTTTTGTTTATTTATATTTGGTCGATAGGTATATAGGTGCCTTGAGCATAGAGGTGTTGATGAAGTCTACTAAATAGACTAAATTATACTATTTTATATTGCTGTAATGTAAGGGTAAAAGCAGGTGTAGCTGTTAAATTATGTCCTGTTTAATTTAAGAATTTAGTTGCACTGGTATCCTTGAAGTGCCAGTGAACCTAAAATCATGTTTTTTAGTTTTAAACGTATTAGTATGTCTTCTATGATATTGAACATGGTAATCTATGCCATTTTGTCACTGTTACTAAAATAATACCGTCATTTTGAAAAAGAACAGGTGAAAAATCCTATGTTTTTGCCAGTCTCCACCAAACAGTTTGTGAACGTTCTCTGCTCCGAACTCAAGTCTCGTCTTAACGTACATTTGAGCTACAGTATACAAATACTCTGCAGAAACTAACTAACCCAACTAACTAACTAACTAACCCAACTAACTAACCCAACTAACTAACTAACCCAACTAACTAACCCAACTAACTAACTAACCCAACCAACCCAACTAACCAACCCAACTAACTAACTAACCCAACTAACCCTAGGGCTCCGCTGGGCATTATGTCAACAAACAGTTGAAAATAATCAATGTACAAAGAATGATGTCATCATTTGTGAAAGTGCTGAGTTCAAGATTCAAGATTCAAGATGTTTATTTGTCACATACATACACGGGGTGTGCAGTGAAATGAAAGTGGCAATGCTCAACAGAAATGTGCAAAGGGCAACAAGTTTACACTATTTACATTATAAAGAACCACACAGTTGAGGCTAGCTGTGATTATTCAGTGTTTGTTTGGACCAGCGTCTTCATTAAAACCAACCCATTAGTCCCTCTTCCTCTTCCTAGCGTCGAGGCTGCTGTAGCGGCATTCAGCCAATCCCGCGCTCCGGGGATCTACAAGGGCGACTACCTGAAGGAGCTATTCCGTCGCTATGGAGACGTGGAGGACGCCCCCCCCACGCCCGAGCTGCCCGAGTGGTGCTTTGACGACGACGACGGCAACGGGGAGGTGGATGACGACGGGAACGCCATTGGCCAGGACTCTGGCCCCAGCTCCTCAGGGTCGGCGCCTGGCAAGCGCAAGAAAGAGAGGCTGAAGCTGGTTAGTTTATATTGTTATCAACCCACGGAGCTCCAGCAGGCTGCAGTTCACTTACCGGCCAAAGGGGCCAGTAATGAGAAGATTTTCTGATTCTTACACATATTACCTTTAAAAAAAAACGAAATGTGTCAAAAAAAAGTTTGCAAAACTATGCATTTTCATGGGATTTGTTCTTGCCAATAATATGACCATATTTAAGTGTTTAAGATGAACATACAAAAACTGTTTAACAAATTGCAGGTGGGGCTAGACCTGGGGTCTCTAACCTTATTTCATCTGAGATCTACTTTAAAAAGCAGAATGCATATCATTTATTTTTTAAAACCCATGATTGTTTGACTGAAAATGTGAGTCGACTCAGACCTATGATTTGACCTTTCAAATGTTAGGCTCCAGCCACGTCTTTCAGAAGCACTTCCCCCTCCACTAAACTCTTCTGTTGGAAAACCAGATCATTGTGTTCCCTTCCCTCCACCCTTCCATGTATAAATGTTGAGTAAAAGACTTCTTGTAGCCCCTCTCAGAGGGATCTGATGAAGGTTTGTACAGACTATTTCATCAGGCATCACACTACATATTGCGTGTGTACATGCGGGACCTCTGAAAGGCCGAGGGAAGTGCTGGTGTCTGCTGTTCAGGGAAAGACCCCCAGAGAAAGCCTTGGTCTTCTCTGGTGGGAGGATGGGTCAGCGATATTGGAGGAGGATGAATTAATGTTTCTTAGGTTCAGTTGATCCAACCTCTCCCCCCCCCCCCCCCCCCCCCCCCCCCCCCCCCCCCCCCCCCCCCCCCCCCCCCCCCCCCGGCCCCCCCCCCCCCCCCCCCCCCCCCCCCCCCCCCCCCCCCCCCCACCCACAGGGAGCGGTGTTCCTGGAAGGCTTCACGGTGAAGGGAGTGACTCAGCTCACCACACAGCCGAAGCTGGGAGAGATCCAGAGGAGGTGTCAGGAGTTTGCAGAGTGGGAAAAGTGAGGATCTGCTCCTCTCTAGTGTGTGTGAGAATCTGCTCCTCTTTAGTGTGTGTGGTATGGGGCTGCTGCTTTCAGTGACTTTGTGAAACAGTTTTTATATGGAGAACTATACTGAGGCAGCCGTGCAACACAGTTATAATCTGAAATAGTTTCATTTGTGACATTTTTATCAAGTCTGATGCAAACAAGTTGCAACTGTCGATGGGTGGTCAAAATGCATCTTGGTTCTATGCCTGCTAGGCTATCGTAGCTCTCCCCTGTGTTTTGGTTCTATGCCTGCTAGGCTATCGTAGCTCTCCCCTGTGTACACTACCCACATAAATTGCCACACAGCTTTTTTTGCCCTGAAATTAAATTATGAGCATAAGGTAGCTGTGTGTTTGTGTTACGTTTCATCTACCCATTGTCTTATTTTGTAATGGCTGACAACGCATCACTCAGAGAGATAAAAAAAGACAAAAGCTTTTGTATCAAAGCTGAATTTGTGTGTGTGTGTGTGTGTGTGTGTGTGTGTGTGTGTGTGTGTGTGTGTGTGTGTGTGTGTGTGTGTGTGTGTGTGTGTGTGTGTGTGTGTGTGTCAGGAGTGGGTTTCCAGGTGCTCAGCCAGTGTCCATGGACAGACGCAACCTTCACTTCCTGGAACAGAATCCATACAAGGTCAGCTGGAAGGCAGACGGCACACGGTAAGCTTCATGTCATCGCTGGTTTGTTTCTATAATGCAGACACAAATGGATTGCATGTCAATCGTTCTGCCCTAATAATCCCAATGTAATATTCTAAATCACAGTAGAAGAAACGTGTCGAATGATGGTAGCTTAGGCTAAGTGTGACCTTTCAGTGTCTATCAACATTTTCTCCTGTGCAGTGAAATGGGACTTGAGGGCATGATTCACTTTTGTGTTCTCTAATTTAGGCCCAATATGTGTACTCTACAGTCATTTATAGTACAGCTAATGGCAGTGTGCTAGTTCAACACCACGGGAATGCATTTATGTCTAATGGCATTCATTTCATTTTCATCAATTTCATCATTTGAATGTAATTGATTGATATTAATGTATTGATTAGCTGCCTGTGCAAGTCTTTATTAACTCCAATCTTTTTGAGTATTACAAAAAGAGAGCGAGCACATGGAAAAGGCAGACATTTATATCCTGGGGTTGATTGTGATTAGCTGGCTTGAAGGGCAGCGACCAGTCACCCAGGTGGCATCCGGATCCTAAATCTGCATGCTGGGTGGATCTGCTCAGACAGCTCCTGAGAAAGAAAATGGGGGAAGAACAACAACGAAACAGAACAAGTGCATGCTAAAGGCGCTGCACGTAACAAGATGCAAGGAGGTTTAGTTGTCGTAATCCGTCAGTCTGCTGTGAGCCACTGTCTGCTGGGCAACGCTCTGCACTGCTGAATATTTAATGATTGCAGTCAATTTGTGAATTTTTGCACATCAGTTCTTTAATTTCTTGTAATGCCGGGATGTGGAGAGTACGACTTTGGCACCAGACCAAGAATGTACTAATGTGCATAAATGACCATCTTTTGGTCATTTGACCATCTTCAACCTGCCTGTAAACTGGAATACAAGTTGTTACACATTTCCTTTCCTTCTACCTCAACCCATGGCCGCCTATCTTCCCGGCCTGCTGCTGTGTTATTTGACAGGAATGGCTAGAACAAAACGCAGACAGAGAATTAGAGACAGACGGGAGAAGGAGAGACAGCCAGTCTAAGTGGACCTTGGAAGCATAGCAGAAATATCAAAAAAAGAGGTGGCGAGAGAGCAAGTGATGAGAATGAGACAGAATGAGATTAGATAGATAGAGAACTGATAGATGTATGGACATTATGTCTCTCGTGCTAGGCCTTGACTCACCAGAGTCCCCCGATAAGTTGGCTTTTTAGATGACAACCATGGAGCTGATGAATGAGCTAGGCTTGCTATCACTTGAAGGCATACTCGCGATTTTCCCGTAGAATATTCTACCCATTAGAATAATTTACACTCCCTTGAAAAATATGTGTTGAAAGCCATGGAGTGAGGCTAATTTGTTGTGCCTTGGTAAAATGTGCACATTGTTATTTGGCGTGTGTGGTTGTGCACGTATTCATAATATAATTGGTTTTCTGCATAACATTTTGGGGTTCGGGTCCGCTATTATTTTTTAAATGAATGTGGCTGAACAGAACATGCAAATTGACAGATTGGCGAATACACATCCCTGATAATACCCTCTCTAGGACGGTACCATTATTTTGCTTCCACTAAGATAACATTGATATTTGTAACAATTTTTGAATTTGTTTGTGTGCTTGTTTTTGCCACTGACAGGCTCTGTTATCAGTCCTTGACCAAATACTTACAATACGTGTCCGCATTAGTTTCAGTTACCACATCAGAGTTAACATGCTCAGCTCCTTTTAGAGACTTTCTTTTTTTTACCGTTCGAGTTTTTCGTTGTAGATCTCATTAGATCCAACATGAAATACCTCTCCTTGTGAAGCATTAGTTCTCTTAATAATTATTATTTTCTCTTACCCAGGGTTATTATGTAAGCCTAATGCAATTGATGTAGGCCTATTGAAATGTGCTGCAGGCAAGATCTATAGCCTTGCTAGGGGCATATCCCACTCATGCTCACTTATCAAGGCCATTATCCAAGTTTCTTGCACAAGTTTGTTTTCACTGGACCTTAATATACCTATATTATATATATACAGTATATAAGTCGAGATTTAGACCAGGATCAATCCATATCACTACTATGTAACCCACTATAACACTTAATCAAAATAACTTCAAATAAGTTGTTTTAGGGTTTGGTTTTTCTTCCACCATGGCTGTGGGTCTTGACATTAGGATATTTGAATTCTGATCTAAATACCTCATGGGTGTGGACATATGGCCTTACTAATCGTATCTACATACTCTCTGAGGCCATTAGGTGCCCCAGTCACTCGTGCTGACACTGTATTAACCCTGTCTTTTAAGTGACAAATCTCGAATTGTGAAAAAAACGACATCTTAGAAAGGATGCCATGCCGATCAGTTGATGAATGAATCTGAAAAGTTGAGGAGGTAGATATTTACAGAATGTGCTGTGGGAGGATTCTCATTTTAAATTCTCACCATGGCCCATACGGATTATCTGAAGAATTCCCATATTTTAGGTGTTGCGCTATGGAGGCGGCATGCGTTCTGACCTGAAATGGAATTTTAATAGCAAGTCTTTTCTTCGAGGTGGTCCAGCAATACCCGGAGACCATTAGAAAACCATTTTTTATTTAGCTAAATCCCTCTTTCTTCTACATGTTGTTAAGATAACTCCAACCTAATTTATTTTTTTAGTTTAAGCTTTTTGCTATTTCATTTAATACCTCCGAATTGTAAGACTTCTTTTACATGAAAGATTAAACAACTAATGTATACAATTTTCCAGACTCACCACATTTTAGCAGGTTTTTACTGGTTATCTGCAGTAGAACCGACAGATGCCTGTGGTAAATATTATCTTGGATCCACTGCCTTGCTCAACAGCCCAACAACACACACATCTTTCATCTTGAAAGCTTTTCACCTCACACCTCAGCATTTCTATAGATATCTCAATCCTTCTTGCCTTGCACGCATTGTACACCGAGACCCCTTGACTGCCGTGCTAAAAGGCAGCCTTCTGCTATCTCTTGTGTGCCTGCCAAACTCCCACTGGGGGAATTTCCATAGGCTTTGAATAGAACAGCAGTGGCTTTACTGAGAGAAATAATCATAACTGAGGGAGCCTGAATTCTGCTTTAGCTAGCCTGTGTTGGGAGCATTGATGGGAAGAGGAGAGTGGAATGGGGGTCACTGATGTAAAAATGATGTAAATTAATAATTTGTAACTTTTTAATGCAACTGTTTGAGAGCTTGACATGTATTTGCTGTTCGACTCCTCTCTGCCGCTTCTGAAGCTTGAGTCATCTTATCTGTTTGGCTAATTCTTAGTATGAAAAGTGAGTTATTACTTAAAAAGGGAAAACGTTGCTCTTATTCTATGCAATGGAATATGCTCCAGCACATTTATCTTTGTAAAGTGTGTCTAATCTCATTCATTGGGTCTTTAACAATCTTTAAGATCATTTGTAATTATTTGTTGGTGGTTTATCTTTGGTAGCAACATGTGAATCATGCGTTCTACAACCTTGGTTTGAGGAACATTTAGCTATGAAGGCTCTTGATCCACTCTGTATATCAGCCACGAGGCACTCCTTAATGTGGCCTGGCACTAATGATGTGGCGTGCCGGTGGATTTGATCCGAGGGCCCAGAGGAGCTCAACGGGCCGCCGGTCGGGTTGCGAGGCTGCAGTCCGGCAGAGCGGCCACAATGGCTGCTTCCACTCCTCATTAAGTGCGTTGTGGATAATAGTAAATCACAGGCTCTCCCGCCCTTCTGAGGGACGAGGGGCGATCAGCAGCACTCGTATGAACAAAGGGCCAAGCTGCTTGGAGAAGCAGTTTTATACGAGTGGCGCGGGTGGTCTGGTGGGCGTCATTATCCTCGACTTCTCAGGAGGAGATGTGAAGACAGCACAAGCCTGATTTGTCCTTCGCTCTACTGGAAGTCGGACAGCACAAACTGTAATTAACGGTGTTAGCCATGGGTAGCTAGCCAATTAACCTGCGGGGGACCATTTTTGCATGTGACAAACCTACTAGATCCTCAGTGTGTGACTCCTGCAAGATGGGGCCTTCCAGATTTAATACATTCATTTGGAGCAGGGTTTTATAAATACATTTTGTACAAGTGAATTTTCCTTTCTATAGAAAGTGTATATTTTTTACTTGCTGAAATACAATAATTGTATGTGCAGTTCTCAATTGTGTGATTCGTTATTATTTGTTCTTTCATGTAATTATATCATTATAATGCATTGTTGCCGTTATTATTATATCCTAACATTTCAGACTGGAATAAGGTAGCCTAACTAAGCAATAGGCCTATTCTTTCTGTTTTTAACCCCTCAAAAGATTTATTCTATCTTCAATCTAATTTGATACGGGTGCATTGTACTAAACTTGGCAGGCCTAAGTATCGTAATGATATGTGATTTGATACCCTTGTTTTAAACATGGTGTTCGTTGAGTCTGGTGCTGTAGCGGGTCGGGGTAGGCGCTGCCCTACCGCGTGCGCACGTTCTAAGCACCGGTAGTCCACGATCTAAGCACCGGTAGTCCACGATCTAAGCACCGGTAGTCCACGATCTAAGCACCGGTAGTCCACGATCTAAGCACCGGTAGTCCACGATCTAAGCACCGGTAGTCCACGATCTAAGCACCGGTAGTCCACGATCTAAGCACCGGTAGTCCACGATCTAAGCACCGGTAGTCCACGTTCTAAGCACCGGTAGTCCACGATCTAAGCACCGGTAGTCCACGATCTAAGCACCGGTAGTCCACGGTAGTAGCTGTCCTCGCAGGGTTGGGTGACAACAAACTGTACGTGGGTCATCAAATCAAAGCCCTCTATTATAATGATGTGAATATTTATAATACCATTAGAATTGCTTCCACCTGGAAATGGTATCTCAAGGTTTTTTTTTGCTAGCCAGTTTGAGTGCATATGTTGCAATTAATAGCTTTTACAAAAATGTAGCAAAACATTGATGAAAACGTTTTTGTTGCTGATGACGTGTCCCGTATGGATAGCTTGCGTTTATTATGTCGGAGAACTCCCATCTGGTACTTGTTGTCCTCCCTAGTGCTCCCTAGTCCTCCTTAGTGCTCCCTCGTGCTCCCTAGTGCTCCCTAGTCCTCCCTAGTGCTCCCTAGTCCTCCCTAACCCTAGTCCTCCCTAACACTAACGCTCCCTAGTTGCATGTATTGGTGTCTTATTGTGTTGTTCTAGATCGTCACAGCACCAGCAAGAAATATTCTCTGGAAAGAAGTCAAATTATGAAACAAATCAGAACATGAGATAAGCACAAACTAAATTCAAGCACAAACTAAATTCTAGCTTCTAAATAATAAAGGGTTGCAAGTATTTTAAGTGTATAAGTGTTTTTTTGCCTTGTCCGTTTTTAATGTTAGATTTGTAACGCATTGATTCGGAGCTGTTAAAAGGCAGAGATGCCCCATTATTTAAAAGTAATGCACACCTTTGGAACCTTATTCAACAATACTATGGTACAATTTCATATATAATGTTATATTTAAAGGGCCCATCCACTGTACTTTTCAGGTGCCCGGTCATTTATCTCAGCGGGCCTGCAACTATAAAACTATAGTTTACAAAAGGCTTTTGTTTTTCCTCCCCACCATTACTGTCTTGCTCTAATTCCCGTGTAAATAAGTGATGGTAGCCTAGTGGGTAAGGAACAGTGCTTCCAGACGGAACACCGGAGACCTGAAATAGTTAAGTACTTGTAAGTCGCTTTGGATAAAAGCGTCTGCTAAACGCGCTAAATGTAAAATGTAAATGTAATGTAAATGTTCATGGTTAACTTGGGGAGTGGTACTGATTGGTGTAAATGTTCATGGTTAACTTGGGGAGTGGTACTGATTGGTGTAAATGTTTATGGTTAACTTGGGGAGTGGTACTGATTGTTGTAAATGTTCATGGTTAACTTGGGGAGTGGTACTGATTGGTGTAAATGTTTATGGTTAACTTGGGGAGTGGTACTGATTGTTGTAAATGTTCATGGTTAACTTGGGGAGTGGTACTGATTGTATACTTGGTCACGGGATGAGGTAAGCAGGGGAAGTTATTTCTCCAGAAGATTGTAACAATGGCTCTGTGTTGGTTATCTCTCCTATGAAGTACCTACCTCAGTAAGTCATCCCAAAGCTCACAAACTATCTGCATTGTATATATGCCTGCAATATCAACAAATTATAATTTTCAATCCAAGCTATCAATAATTTTTAATCTCTCTGCTTATTATATCATTGAACAGCTTTGAGAGGCAAGGTAATTGCACTATATATACAAAGGTACCTTTCTCTTTTGGAATATGATACTAAAATGATCATGAACTTAATGTAAAGTAATCGATATTATTATATTATATAATTATATAATATTATATAATGCAATTTCTTTTTTTTTTTATAACATAATATCGGGAATTATATCATACAGCGGGAAGCACCTAATCCTTCAAATTGAGTTAAATTAAAATATTTCCTTTCATCATAGGGATTCTGTACTGAACGTAGTATTTATGTCATACAGCGGGAAGCACCTAATCCTTCAAATTGAGTTAAATTAAAATTGGGATTCTTTACTGAACGTAGTATTTGACGCCTTATTAAGCAAACCTTTTGCTGCAGGACAATCTGTATTATAAAAATAATATATCGTTTTGAGCAGAAAAACATTTATATACATTGAATGACCATATATTTTATATATATTTTGTCATTATTTTCTCTCAATTGTAGTGCACCTATATGGCCCGGTAGAGCTCATTACCATATTATCACCACGCTCAGTAAATGCTTTTTTTAAAACAGCTTTTTATCAGTGCATTTTTTATCATAGTAAATATCAATCTTTGATGGATGAATAATCGCAACATCAACTTTTAATTTATGAACATATGTTCCCATTTGGATGTGGGTGACCAGGAACATTTCGGTAGACCTTTTGGTGTACTGTATATTTTCTTGCCATCATCTTTCCCAATTATACACATGGAGCAGAGACGGGTGTTTACAGTCTCCGTGTCTCACAGTACTCACAGTATCAGTCATCTGTTTACAGTCTCCGTGTCTCACAGTACTCACAGTATCAGTCATCTGTTTACAGTCTCCGTGTCTCACAGTACTCACAGTATCAGTCATCTGTTTACAGTCTCCGTGTCTCACAGTACTCACAGTATCAGTCATCTGTTTACAGTCTCCGTGTCTCACAGTACTCACAGTATCAGTCATCTGTTTACAGTCTCCGTGTCTCACAGTACTACTAAATCAGTACTCCCTCAACTGCGGACAGGATCTGTGCAACTGTAGTACATGCAAAATACTTGCGGCTGGGTTCAACAAAACAACCAACATCATTTATTGGGATTTTGGTTCGAAGAAACAAACCTGCCATTTCTAAATAAACAGACAACCTAATTTATCTGAACGCTATAGACAACTAGTAGGATTAAACCTACTAGTTTCTTATGGATGGAAATTTTACATTTGCTTCACAGCCATTTTGCATACCCTCAGTTAATTAATCTACACAACTAATTATTCTATTCTGTTAGCTGTGATGCCAGCATCTTAATTGGTGCCAATGAGAACACACACACACACACACACACACACACACACACACTTACCAACGCCTAACTAAAGCCTGAGGTGTGAAAGCCAATCTAGCCAATAAATGAGAACATGTTTTGATCCAATCATTGTCAAGAGTGATATTGTACAGGATGTCATCATGTTATATCAGCTGTTAACCATTTTGCAATCAATGCATTAACAAGTATGGTAACAAGTTTTAGAACTATTGTTTTGCACAATAGTTGAAGAACGACTGGTGACCGGGTAATGTACATAACCGGGTCTGAAACTAACGCCGAGTGGCGGGTAAACGGGACCAATTTACCCAACATGGTGTAGAAATTAAGCTGTGTTAACCACGCTAACAAACATGGTTATTGACTATGTTCATATGTGGCTGTTTATTATTCATATATACTGTGCTTTATGCCAGATTGGAACACTGTCACGCTGCTGTTTTACTTATCAACAAAGACGCAGAATGCAGTGATAGTCCTACCGGTACATTTCGCCATACTCGCAGTAATGCAATCATCATCATTAATTTGCGTTTATTTGTTTGTTGGTACATCAATCCGTGCATTAAATGAGACATGTTAAATTAAATGCAAACTCTGTGATATTACTTCCTTATTATTTCTCATCGTGGTGTGTAAAGTTCAGAGCTACCATTGCGTCTTTGTAGGGGTGTTCCCAGCGTGCTGGGGGGAATGTACCATTTTTGTGGGGATGATTATCGGTGAATATTTGAAATATGCAGAATTACATTAATTTATTAATTAATAACTTAAGAACATGTATTTCCAGGAGTTAAATTAGTTTTAAAAAAAAAATTCTGAACTGTTTACAGTAGGAGAAGAAAAATGTCAAATTAAGGTATTGAAAAAATATTGATGAGGTATTGTTATTGAATCACAGGTATTGGTATTGGTACTAGTATTGAAAATGTTCAAACAATACCCAGCCCTGCCCATCTCCGCTCGTGATTGGTCCGGGGGAATGCATCGCAGGACTTAATATGTGACACCGCCTCTTGAAATTAGCTCCTATAGAAGCACTTTCAGACTGAATGGAATATAGTGAAGTGTTATTCAGTCTGATCAGGCAAATTACAGAGTCTAAATGTCTTCAAGCCAGTGTGAAAATAAAAGTGGTTGAACAGGAAATCTATTTTGTTTTCATATAAATGAATACAAAAAAAAACAACTAACAAAGCATGGTCTTGCGTTTATTCAATTTTCATTATCATAGTGCGAAAAATTATTTTACTGTGGCTGGTGCACCAAAAATGTGTTTCAGACCCTGACATATCCCATTTTAGTTTCTAAGCAAATGAAATAATGTCTATACCAGGGGTCCTCAAACCCCGGACTCCGGTCCGGATCCGGACCGAACCACAACTGTCTCCGGACTCTGAGCAAATTATACTTTTCACGTATTTTCTGCGAGACATCGCCGCGCAACGCGTCAAAATTCTCCGAACGTAAATGTAAAAGTAAATCTCCGCTTCCTCCACTGCAAGCAGCGCTCCGCATTTCCGACTGCTCCACTGTCTGTAATAGGATGCCTTGGTCCGATCACATTCAGCGTACCGGAGATCATCTCCCCCCCCCCCCCACTCCCCCACTCTGGAAATCTTCTCTGGACCTTTGTCTTATTGAAAATGCTCTTTGCGGACCTTTAAGATTTGTAATTGAGGACCCCTGGTCTATACGTTTTCCACAAATGAGAAGTAGGTGATGCATCTTTAAATGGCATGAACCTATGTAGCAACGACGCTCATTTGCACCATGTTTTTACGCTATTTTAAGAGATGGGGAAAACTGAAGTTTGTGCTGCAGCATGTGACCTGTTCTGAGATCTATAACCACTTGTAACCCGTCAAGAATCAGTTGGACCCTACTCGGCATACAGAACAACTCACCTAGCACTACGGCACTGTCTTTGGTTCAACCAGACCCTCATTGCATTTTAGAATTACGAGCCAATACTAGCACCTTTCTGAAGGTAATCTTTCCTCCATTAGCACTGTTCTTTCTATCTAGGCTCCACCCTCTGGAACAAAGATCCGCCACGCTGCGTCTTTGGACACTAAAAAACCATTGAAAACGTACCTGTTCACCAAGGCCTATGGTCTCTAGTTAATTTCTGCCATCCTCGGCAATCTTTGCAGTCATTTTCTGTTCCTGTATTCGTTTATATTTATATTAAATTTATGTAAAGCATCCTTGGGTCCCTTGAAAAGCGCTATATAAATTCAAGCTATTATTATTATTATTATTATTATCACCCAAACTCGTATATCTTAATGGTTTCCTCAATTCCAACAAAAAATTCTGCTGCAGTTCATTACCGTTAACCGATATGGTGGCGGTAAATAAACAAGGGATGAGTAAACCTCTTGACAATAGGAGCTGTCGCTAACGACACCAGAAGGCGTAGGAGTGACATTTCAAAGTGCTACTTCTGTTGTCTCAAATGCTCATACTTAACCCTCAGTTTCTGCTTCCTAGCTATAGAGAGCACACCACCAAAGAATGGGACGACATTTGATCAGGTTATGAGTCCCGTCTGCATAGTCTGGGTCTCCTCTTGTTTTTATTTAAACAAAAGAAAAGTGTGTAGTAGGGACATAGCACTGCGTGCAGAACATTTCAACTGAAATCACTGTAGAGATGATGTTAGGGGACATACAGTGGCTCTATTGTTAGGGTTAGGGGACATACGGTGGCTCTATGGTTAGGGGACATACGGTGGCTCAATTGTTAGGGTTAGGGGACATACGGTGGCTCTATTGTTAGTGTTAGGGTTAGGGGACATACGGTGGCTCTATTGTTAGGGGACATACGGTGGCTCTAGTGTTAGGGTTAGGGGACATACGGTGGCTCTATTGTTAGGGTTAGGGGACATACGGTGGCTCTATTGTTAGGGTTAGGGGACATGCGGTGGCTCTATTGTTAGGGTTAGGGGACATACGGTGGCTCTATTGTTAGGGGACATACGGTGGCTCTATTGTTAGGGTTAGGGGACATGCAGTGGCTCTATTGTTAGGGTTAGGGGACATACGGTGGCTCTATTGTTAGGGGACATACGGTGGCTCTATTGTTAGGGTTAGGGGACATACAGTGGCTCTCGTGTTAGGGTTAGGGGACATACGGTGGCTCTAGTGTTAGGGTTAGGGGACATACGGTGGCTCTATTGTTAGGGTTAGATTTCTACGTTCTTCTAAGAACGATACTTGGTGCAGAGGCGATA
>OOFB01016846.1:0-13335 GCA_900323305.1 Trachyrincus murrayi | reverse complement strand
CCCCCCCGTCCCTCCCTACTACTGCTACAACACATCCTAGAACCAAGCCCTTAGAACCCCCTATAGTCACTGCCTTCCTGAGCGAACATTGGTCTCCGTCTACACCTGTCTCTCTCCCTCCTGGTTCATTTGCCAGCCCTGCTCTGCTGTTGCTCTGTGGCGCCTGAATTTTACCCCCCATCCATCTCCCCCATGGACCTTGCTTCTCTGTCACGACAAGGCCTCATGGGGGCGAGTTACCTCAGTAAATAAGTCCCTAGGAACGTGGTGGTTACCAGGACACAGTGTCGTCAGTTGTTGTGGCAGGTCACATTTTATTAATATACAACTATGAATATGTATACTAAATATGCTATATAGGCCTATATACCATAATATATATATATATACACACACCATAATATATATCTATATTACTTTCTATGGAAAAAATCCATGAATAATATATTACATATATACATTTTAATATATATAGTATAGGCCTTCACAGAGATAAATAATAGTAGGGGCGAAAACAGGTGTAGTTAGTTCATTAAGTTAATTATGGTCTGTAGGCGTGTCACTGCCCATGAATAACATGAGATACCTGTGTCCGCTCTTACTGTTACACCTGTGTTATCACTGATAACAGCCTATTTTATTGTGCACATATACATATACAGTATATACATATACCGTACATATACACAATTCGAGAGAAAATTGGATTCCCTAACCTGCAAGTTTTCCATATAGTTTTTCCGAGTTTTCAAACACAATTATGTATAATTTGTATCATCTCTTAGTGACAAAGGGAAAGAGTATATTATAGGCCTATAATATATTATTTTCCTGAATCATGTTTTCATGTTGGTTGACCTGAAAGATTGTCTTCCAAACAACACGCCAAAAATGTTCTATTTACTTATCTTACATTACACCTGTAATGTTTTCCAGTTAACCTGTTAATGTTTTATTAAACATGCAGAATAGGCAATAGGATAGAGATATGAAAAGAGATGAATTCCACCATCAGTCAAATGTACAATAGACAATAGCTGATGAGCTGAGGGGTGGGTTTAAACATTTCCAGGAAAAGTATTTTGTTTATCCACTGGGATTAAATATTAAGCGACAATTGGACATTGTTTTTTACTACAACCTTATGTACACCATGGGACGAAAAAACAGTGAAAAAAAAACAAACCACACACACACACACACAGTTTGCCATTAGTAAAATATTGAGGAAGCGGAAGACTTAATGAAAGGATATGTGATAGGATTGTTTGAATTTCTTTTGAAGAATAGTGAATGTTGGGAAAATTACATCACAAGAAAAAAACCCAGAATGTCAGTAACACAGGAGGAGGTTCGGGGAGTTCTGGGAAATTCTTTAAATGTGTAGCTGGAATAAACTAGTTGTCATTTCTCACAGAAGTTGGGTTTTACATTGCAATATCCAATAAAGACGTTGTTACAATATGTTTTACACCCTCTGTGACCATGTGCTGGCCTAGACACTAGCTATGACTAACAACTTCATGTAATGCAGGGTAACAGGCTGTCTGTTTGAATTGTGGTCACCTTCTGACCCTCTTTGACGAACTCTCTCGTCACTTGTCTCAGAATGTCAGGTCAACAAACACAAGCCGGTTATTGTGAAGAGTGAGTTACTGAATGATCAGGTTTGTACAGCTTACTCATGTTTTGGCAAAGGCCCCTACATATTTTTTCGGCAAATCGCTGCAGCGTGCACGCCTACTACTCCCACTCACTTCCTTCCAAGTCGTACAGTATAAACAAGGGCTGTTCTGTCATTCAGTACACAGAGGCTTGGCTGAGCTGCTAGCAGCACACTAGAAAGCACACAAATAGGCCACAGGATGTGTTCCGAAGAACTCGAGTGTGGAATTTGTTACGAACCCTACAACGGGGCTCAGCGGTGTCCCCGGGAGCTCCACTGTAAACACAGCTTTTGCCAAAGTTGTCTCGTGGCTCTCTGTCTGGATGACGTCATCGCGTGCCCTCTGTGCCGCCAAATCACACACGTGCCCGGCGTCGCGAGGCTACGAGCGGTCCTGCGAGTGGACGAGTCCGTCTGGGAACGGATGATGTCGGCGGGAGTCCTCCTTGACGACGACCGCGTGGCTGATAACACAGGCAACAGCGACGAAAGTAACGACGAGACGCTGGGCGTGAACTGTCTGGAGGAGAGTAGTGACTCATCGTCGGGTTCGAGAGATGGCAGGTTTCGGCGGTCGTGGAAGAAAATGTGGAGAAAGATCATTGGGAGCAAACCTCAAGGCGACAGAGCGCGGAGTAAGTAGCCTGCTGTTGAGGTAGTTGTTTAACAAGAATTGTAGAAGCTAGGAATTTGGCACAGTGGTCCACAATGAATGCATTCTTCTTACCTGTTTCTTTCTTTAATTAAACAGATTGCATAACCAACGATGAATTCAGAGACTTTGCAATGATGTCATTCTACACGTTTTGACAAGTCTACTGCCTACTTACAGTAGGCCTTCAGAGGCCTACCTGGACGATGGAATTAAGCCTACGAGCAAGGCATCAGCAGTCGACTAATCTTCTGGGATGTAGCCTATCTAAATATGTGCAAAAAGAGCTAGAGCATATATATATATATATATATATATATATATATATATGTTTTGTTGGCGATACTCCGCCATATTTAGAGTAGGCCTATATGAGATGTTGTTTTTATTGCTTTGACGTTTTTATAACAACAAATCAGCCTTAATGTAATCGAATACATATAGAATTTTTTTTATGTAATGTGTTTTGCTTATGTATGTATGTATATATGCAGGCCTATGTATGTATGTATGCAGGCCTATTGTAGGCCTATGTTATTTTGTATTAAAACTTTAGCCCTACAAACTCCAAAGGTCTGCATTTTGTGTTTTGTAGTTTGTCACGCACACCAATTTATGGCGTTTACCTTATTAATAGATCTACCTAGACTATTGAACAAGTCGTGACATATGGGTGTTATATGTGGTTATTGTGCAGGGCCTGTACTGTAGTACTGTAAAATCCTAAATCAACGTAAATATACCGTAACCTAATGAAAACTCTGTTTTGTCACGTCTCGCATGAGAAACATTATGGCAGTTTCAAACACAACAATGTCTCCCCATAATGACAAATAATTTCACGATTAATTACTAAACAATGACCAAAAAAACATTACTACCAACACAATAACTAACATTCCAACGCTCCTTATGCTTCCAAAATGGAGGCGATAATTGCAATAATTCCAACTTCTTTAGTCTCATTGGTTTTGGCAACAAATAACATTATATGGTTATATCCAAAACTATTGTATTCCAAGCATTTTTTCTCCTTGTTAGTATTTTACCGTAACAATCAAGTTAACGTGAAGTGTCTAAATTGAAGTAATAGGCGACTTCTATATACACACTCAAATTAAAGTGTGTTAACCCATGCCTACAGCAGAGTACAGGCTACTTAAGCAGTGATTTATGTGACACTTCTGAACGATGACTTAATGGCTTGTCACTTAGGAGCGCAGATCGTTCCTTGTAGGCCTAAGGCGTCTATAGTATTTTCTTTTTTGGGTCTTGCTAATGCCAATTCATAAACGTATTGCAACAAAAACCTGAATATTTACCTATAAAACAGTTATCTCACGGAGCTTTAAACATATCCTAACCTGCGACTTGAAACAGGGCCCAGAGCTCATAGTTGTCATACCAACACCCCTCAACCACAGCTGTGTGCCTGAACAAGACGAGAAGACGGGCTGGGGCAGTGGTTGACTTTGGAGGCGGGCTATAGACTTGCCCACCCAATCAGAAGTTAGAAACGGTAATAGTATTTTCTGTGCTATTTTTTGGAGGCGGGCTATAGACTTGCCCACCCAATCAGAAGTTAGAAACGGTAATGGTATTTTCTGTGCTATTTTTCCATTGGCCGAACTTTTTTTTTGTTGTTAACTTGCAGGTGCACGAAATTGGCCTTAATCAACAACGGGAGATGGAATAGCTCCGACGAAATTCCGGCAGTGCACCCGATGTAGGCCTAGGATTGTTGTTAAATCGATATTTCCTTCGAGATCTTCGTTTGACAGTTAAAAGTAACAAATATATTATCATCATGTCATGCGGCAGCCCTATCGATTTTTATTCAAGGTACGTATGTTTATTAAAATTCAGTGTGTGGACATAGTTAGCCTATGTTTGATGCGTAAAAAAAACAAACATGTTCGCGTTATTGTCACCATAATCTGACTGAATTATACCAACTCGTGAATATGTTTCAGACTTGTCATTCTGCTGGTCTGTGGGGTTTTAACGTCACTTGTCAGAGTGTCAGATGCTGCTGGAGGTAAGAATCATCGCCATGTCGCTGATAAGCTTGACCATATTCTAAATGTTATTGAACAGGTTCAAAAAGAGTATTCAAAGTAGAGTTTTTATATTTTATAAGTTTTGATTGAAAAAAAGTATTTTATAAGTTTTGATTGAAAATTAAATGGAAATGACACATGATAGTGACACCTCTTAATAGACACCTGATTGCTTTGGTCTGATATATGTGCCTTAACAAAGTGCATATTTATATTTATACATGTTTAAACCAATTTGCGAACATTGACCATATTGAATAACATTCAATATGGTTTTAATATTGGCCTACTTAGACTTATGTGGTCCCATTCAGTTACCCAAATATCATATTTAAAGGGGTCTGTGTATATATAGATTAATTCATACTTGTGTATATTAAAAGTAGGCCTACATTTCTCAATGATATACAATTATTTTTCTTTTACCCCCCCCCCCCTTTCTAGTGGGAACTATTACAACTGTTTGGGAGGAAAACAGATTAAAGAGTGAGACACAGAGCCCTTTACACAATGCATACATTCCTGGTCACCGTCAACGTTTTCCTGTTGGACCAATACCCAGCCAGCATGAGAGACGACTCCTTCCAGAAACCAACGGCGATGAGGGTAACAAGCGACCTCATCAAGACTCTGTTATTGTCCGTGCATCACATCTAATTGGACTCGGGAAACTCAACCCTCACAAGGCAGCGCAACATGACTTGAAGGTCACTCAAGGTGGTGATGGTGGTAGTAGTAGTAGGAAGGCCCGGTATTTGCAGCCTAGAATCTTTATAGGAGAGAGGAGCCCCAGTGTGGGTACAGGGAAATCGGCTAGTAGCTCAAACCAGGGCCGCTTCGATCCCAAGGAACAAACGATTGAGCAGAAGCAAGCAAGAGCTAATCGCCGCCCTTTCACTTTCCAGGGTCCTTCCATTTACCGTAGTACAGAACCCACTGGGTTTAGAAATATTCAAACGTTTAAGATAAGTTCTGATGAGACCAGTTTTGGTGGCGTCCTATTGAAGGATGGTAAAGCAACTCGGCGAACAGAAGGCCCGGCCGACGCCGTTCGTTTCTCTCCCAGAGTCGTTGCTCCATCAGCTGCAAATCCAAATGACATCCTAGATCCTGCTAACGAAACGGAAATTCATCAAAGTGACACTACAGCAGCACGCACCCAAAGCAGAACCGTCCACTGGTCACAACGCCTCTCTCCTCAAGCATTCCCTCGTGTCTTCAATCCTCTTTCATCCAAAAATGGTCCATTTTGGAAGTCTCAGCCTGTTGAGCCTTCAACATGGAGTTCTTCTAGAAGTGCGATATCTGGAAAATCTCCATTAATCCAAAGTCATGAAAAGGCACCAATGACCGATGGCCTAATTTCCCTTAGTAATGAACGCAGCATGCTAAACACACCTAAGCTAGATAATCAGGCACCATTCAGCCGGAAAGTGTCCAAGCCTGCACCAAGAGAGCCTCATGAGGGCAAGCCAACTGTTAGAAAGGCAGACCAGTCTTATCTATTCAACTCCTACCAAACCTCTGGCAAACGTGAGACGGCTAATAATGTTTCTGGCGACAGGCAACACACTGGACAAAGCATTTCCCTCTCCACATGGAGCCAAAACATGTCGCCTTTCCTTAAATTGGCCAGCCGGCAGTCATCCTCTTACAGCCAGGTTCAGTTATCAAAACAAGCACCCAACAGTGATGAACAAACTTATTTTTACAAGACCATGTTGCCTGGCACACAATATGGAGGATCCATGGCTCATTTTAAAGCACCACCTAAAGCCTTTGGGGGACCCAACTGGCTTAAGTCTCGGCAATCGGTTGTGGAAGACTATAAAAAACCACCTGCTATCCCCTCTGGTGGTTTGAGCAAAGAGACAAGCCTTCAGAGCTACAGCTTCGATAAAACCACAAACCAACAAACTGAAAAAGCTCGTAACTTTACCTTTGTGTCTCAGACGTATGGATTCAGTCGGAGGGCCGGGGTCATTGTCACCACCACAACTGTGGCACCACTGGGAGCTGAAACGGAGAGAGGGCCCCAAAAATACAGTATTAAAACAGGGTCAACCAGTATTATAGCTCCCAGAGCTGTCTTTAGGTCCAACAGTGAAATGCCAAATAAATCCATGCCATCAGCTAATGATGTGCCTTCACAGCAGGGGAAATTTAAGGCTTTACAACACTCTAATGTCCCATTAAAGCTAAACATGTCTGAAAGTGGATACAAGCCGGCCTTTAGAGGTCTTCAGCCTCTAAACCTCAACATGGGCTCCAAACCATATCTGCGGGGATACACGAGTAACAATGGAAAATATCGTTTTGGAGGATTTACTGGCCTACCTTCCCGCACTTCCATCTCAGGGCAGCTAGAGGGTGCCAACGTTTCAGATACACACACCAATGGAAATGACATATTAAAGCTGCCCACAAATGGGATGTTCTCTTTTAAAGCAACTAGCGAGAAGGCCCCACGTTCTTTTCAGGGGGGATCAGCTGTCAGGTTTGGTACCAAAACCAGCCATGCTGAAGATATGGCGAAACCTAGTCTGATTCAGTCTACGCCTGATTATAAAGAGGAGAGATCATTAGAAAGTATGCCTATAACTGATGATAATTTCTCCAACAGAATGCAAACCACATCTAATGCTTTTCTGGGTCCTCGCAGCCCAAGCCGTCATGGAGAAGGAACGGGTTTGCACCTTTTCTCTTTCCCCGGGCCCTTCGCAGGTGAAGTGCGTGACAATGTTGGAGAAACGGTGCTCTCCAGTGAAACACGGCAGTCAGAAAACCACCCCGGATTGACCCAGAATGTAATGGGGCCAGAGGACTCTGAGCCACCTTCAGGGAAGGCAGAATTCACTCACAAACATCTTAAATTGACTCCAGTTAATGCAACAAACACAACATCATACAACGACCTGAGGAAGCCCCACTCCTCACTCTTTGCATTTGGGGGCTCTCACTTTTCCCGACCCAAAATCGAACCTACGCAGATCCCAATTGACGCTATCCACACCAAAGAAAGTCCCACACCCCCTTCCCCTGACCCGAGATGGGCCATAGAAACTCCACTTGCACCCGTATTCTACCCGGCTCCCTGGCCCAGAACCCAGCCTGACACCCCGGCCAGCTCCATGAACGGCAACCTTCTTCACAACCCCAGGCCCTCCAGGACCATGGTGCGGGGCCGACGCGTAAAGGGCAAACGGGTCAAGGTCAAGACCCCCGTGGCCTCATCCAACGACACTTCATGGCCCAGCCGCCTTGAAAATGTTATATATTCAGACATTCTGGGAAGTGCTTCGTTCAGTAGCGTCACAAGCCAAAATGGCGCCAAAATGGCGGATAGGAACAACAGCGTAAAAACCAAGCCCAAAGCAAACTCTTTCAGTGCAGGCCGCTCGAGTCCTTGGGAGGGCAATGCTTCTTCATATGAAATGGATTCCAGGCAGGCGCCCAAGCGAAGTAGCATGGCGGGCTCCAGTGAGCAAGCAGGCCGGGGAGGCGAGAGGGTCGAGTTCAGCAGCGTGGTTTGGAGACCAGTGGAGTGGCGATGGCACTCACTCGGATGACAGACCCACCCAGTCAGCCGGGAGTTACCGCAAAGTCCGGTCAAGATTGGGCCTGTTGGCTGGAGGTCAATCTGGTAACTTTCCGGTCGTTCCTTCTCATGCTTCAGAGAATCCTGCAGCAGCTGATGAAGAGTTGCTGGAGTTGAATTACCTAAAAACTTCAACTCGTAACGCCTCCTTCAAGTCAGCTGAAGTGCCCCATTCAGATGAAGCCACACAAACGTGATGTTGAGATACTATCAAAGGACTGTTTTGCTTTGATTGCATAATGTTTTGGAATTGTAATAAAGAGTTGAATTAATTTATTACATTATTGAGTTTTTAATCCAAATTGGCCTGGAGTTGTAAGAGTCTTTGTTTTTATTTGGGCAGTTAAATTTAAAATATCTAAACTGGAGAGTAGCATATAGACAAAGTACTTTTGTTTAACCTGCTTTGAATATGATATTGTAAGGGGAAATGCCTCTTTTTATTTTTTTTACTGTAGACTAAATTGCCTTCAAGATGCCAGACTGGGTGTTAAACTGTGGGGGATTTCCACTTGACAGATAGATAAAACACTTAATAGAAAGCTATTGTGGGAAAGCAGAAGTCAAACATTACTTCTTGAACATAATTTCAGCTTTTTAAACGTCTTGTATAAGACGTTTGCCATGTTGAGTATTAGCCAAACTGGAAACAGAGAAAGGACATACCCCGAACCGTTTTTTTTTTTAAATGTTGATAATAAGATGCTTTCCGCATTTTTGGTTCCCACAGCCTGAGTGATGGTGTCCGTTCTGCTGACGGAGACTTTCCATCCCCCGCAGGGAGCTTACGGAGACAGTTTCGGCATGCTGGTCTGTGGGTCGACACATCAACTGGAAATTTCATTTGGTGGAAAAAATATTTGCAAAGACACCAACATCAAAGTATTTGAGGGAAAGCGGCATGATGTGGTTTGCGGCTATCATCCCTTAACTATTCGAATCAGTATGAAATGGAAATGTGAAGAGTTTCAATTTAAGTTGAGAAGGAAGCATTAACATAATCTCACCATAATCATATGTATGTATAGGATTTTGTGTGTTTGACATGGAAATGTCGTAAGAGTTCAGTTGGATAGTTTCCTTGGGTTGATTCAACAAATATAGGCCTGTTCAGTTGTTTTAGCCACAAATGATTTATTTAAAGAAATGAACCTTTATCTTGGAGTTTTGTATTGCTTCAAGAACTTTTGTCCCACTTGAGCAAAACATATTTTCCTTCTTCCACAGAACTGCATGTCCATCTCCTTTTACAACTAAATCTGCAGAATCAGATTCACATAATTTCCATTTTAAACACTGTCATATTCTTCATTCATTAAACTGATCTTTCAATATAAAAAAAACAGTGGCAGGGTTCATTCAATTGGTTTTTAAGTAAACGCTATATAATTACCCATATAAATTAAAGTGCTAATTTATCATACATCATTTCTTAATTGTCTATACATGGGGAAAACTATAATAGCATTGTGGCAGTTGCCCCTGCCACATGCCATCTACAATGGTTTTTCCAGGGCTTCTCCAGTAGCAGGACACAGGCAGATGTTGGTTAAACCAGTTTATTGTGAAGTTTGAGGTAGTTTGAACAGGCAGAGCAGGTGGTACATGCTAGCGCTCCTCCTGAGTGTGTGTGCTGGTGGCTGGTTTAACCTGTGGGCCTTGATTGGCCAATGTCCCACAGGTGTGCAGCCTCACCCAGCCCCAGCGTCAATCAGTTACTCACACCAGGTGAGGCTGCTTAAACCAGCCGCCAACAACACACCACACTCCACAAGCATACTGACAATTGTCAATCATTTTGATTTACTGTGTCTTTTTGCTGTTCTCGTGTGTGCTGGGAACTGTTATGATCTGCTATTTTAAGACCCCCTTGAGAAGGAGATGATGCATCTCGAGGGGTTTCTCAACTTCCATGTATCTCAAATCTCTCAGCCCCGTGTTGCAGGTGCGGGCCGTTCCACTAGATGGCGGTAGCCCTCTATTCCATGACAGTATTCGGTCTCGTCGTTGTACTGTGACCTCGTGGTGAGGCTCATATGGGAAACTGTGCAACAGGAAATGCAAATGAAGACGAAGCAGATGTGATGAACTGCTGAAAAGAGTTGGTGGGAAAATGTTAGTATTCTCTAGCAAAAAAAAAAGAGAACAGTTAACTGCCCGAATGTAAGCCATGCGGTCGATCAGTATACCATCCGGGTGTTGTCTTTGCAGGAACACACTGGGTTCATACTTTAGGCTCTGATCACTGCTTCCAACGGGTCCTTTCATGGCACGTGACCTCCGCAGACCCCCACCACCCTCACCTCACCTTCTTTTTCCCAGCCATACCAAAAACGCCCAGTTCCCGCCTGTCCTCAACTGCTTTTCTGTGGTGGAGGTAGCGGCATAGGGGCCCCCCAAGCCAGGGAGGTCTTGTGAGGAGGGTCGGGGTGAGGGGGGGTTAGGGGGGAGAGGAGGCGGGGTTTCAAGAGAGGTGGGGTCAGAGAGCTCTACCAATCCCACGTTACAACGCACGTTGGATTAACATGCCCACACCCCCACCACCACACCACCGACACCACCACCACCCCCACCTCAAATAACCGTGGAAAATGGAACCGTCCGCTTTCCCATAGAGTGTCTTCTGCAGAGTTGAAAAGGTGTAAGGTACCATAAGACATAAAGGGGGCTTTCATGGGTTTATGAGCTCAGTGTGTGTGGGCATGCCTGTTTGTCTGACTGAGAACGGTTCATACGTACAATCTTATAGGAACCGTACTTTTATAACTATATACGTGTGTATATATGTGTGTGTCATAGAGTGGCGACTAGAGTGTGTGTGTGTGTGTGTGTCTGTCTGTTCCCTCCCTGCAAGCGGCCCCTCCTCCTCCTGTCCTACAGTGAGGGGAATTCTGGACGGTGTCTTGTGGTGTTTCAGGGAGCTTTTAAAGAAAGAAAGAAAGAAAGAGAAAAAAAAGAAAGGGTTGAGGCCCACCCGGTCCAACCTACTCTCCCATTCCTCCACCTCCAACCTGCCCCTTCTCACACACGACACACACACACACACACCAGCGTGCAACCTCCTCCTGTCTGGTCGGTCTCACTCGCTCACGCCCTCCATGCGGCACTTTCTTCTTCTCACGTTTTTAAAACCGTCCCCCCTTTTTTTCCATAGAGTGAGGGGAGGGTGTGTGTGTGTGTGTGTAGGGGGGGGGGGGGGGGGCCTTTCATGTCATGAAGAAGACAAATCCATAATCGTTGGCAGCATTCTTTCAAGGAACAAAAAAAAATGACAGGGTGATGAGAGAGAGGGAGCACGAGGAAGAATAGAGGAAGGTGGCGGAGAGAGAGAAAGGCTTTTTGTTTGGCTAAGTACACTATGTGAGTGAGGTTGGGGGGGGGGTGGGGGGTGGATGCAGGACGCTGCTGGTGGCGGTGGTGGTGTGCATTAGAAAACGGTCGTGGTTTCGACGGCTGTGGCATTCCCAGATCGGATTCCCTCACATGCCATGCGGTGGATTAGGCATCGGATCCGGTGAATTTGACCATGACGCTTTGCATGAAAAAATTTACAAAAAACACACACACACACACCTTCATGGGGCCTGTGGTGCTGGCTTCTGGACGATGGATTGGAACAACTGCAGAAATAAAACAACACAACTCCTGTTCAATGTAAAAACAGAGAGAGGGAGAGATAGATAGAGACTGTAGAGCGAGAGAGAGAGAGAGAGAGAGAGAGAGACAGTAGAGGGAGAGACAGAGAGAGAGAGAGAGAGAGAGAGAGGCTGGATTAACAGAAGCCGCGACTGCATTCTGTAATCCAGTCTGATTTGAAGGGCTTTACTGGTTTGTGCCAGCGAGAGGCTTTAGGTCCAGAATGGAACTGAGTGGTGAAATAAATGCCTGACTTACAGTATACATACATCACTTGTAGCGCCCTATGAACCCCAGGGACAGGGATACTCACATAATCCCCTACATTCTCTGATCGAAGTGTGCTGGGTTTTAATATGAGAACAGTGTCGAGCTGTTACTTTCCTGGGGCCTTATAAAAGAACCACGCCTACGTGTAAAAAATACACTTCAAGACGCCATTTGGGATCTGTTTTGCCTAAGTATAGAATAGAAACAGAATAGAAATAGCTTCCTAGCTCCTAGGTAGGATATTGTTGTCAACTATATGGCGAGTATATAGAATAGAAAAAATAGAAACATAAACCCTTAACCCCCCCCAATATCATTATAAGCCCCCTTTATTCACCCACCGGATCTGAATGGCCAGACTTCGCTCATACAGACACACACACACACAGACACACACAGAGAGAACAAGTGTTACGGAGGTGAAGGAAGTTGTTATTTTAAACTGGGGGACGACGTCCTCCATTCCCACGTCTGCCCCGGGAGCCCGGGCTATTTCCATGTCCTCCGCTCGGCCAGCTTCCTGCGGTCTGCACGCCGGGCAGGAAGTCATAAAGCCAACGAGACTTCCTGAATTGCTTCCAACTCGAGGACTGCACTTTATATATATATATATATATATCCCAGGGAGTCTTTGAAATATATTGGAATAGATAAATAGCTTTTTGGGAAAAGCTATTTATCTATTCTTATATCATACTTGTATCTTTGAATGACTTTTTTGAATGATTTGTTTTGTGAGAGGAGTTACACAAAGAAGATAAAGAATCTCTCTGACAAGAGTCTGAATTACACTACAAATAAAACGTTTGGCTTTCTTTGGTTGATTTCTCAGTACATTTTTCAGTTGAGACGCTTCTTCCAGAAAATGATTGTTCAAATGTTGACGTGTCCCGTCATTCCATGTCTCTTATCTTGTTTCACAAAAAAACTAAAATAAAAGTATCTTGTTGAAATGTTTCTTTTGTCTGTATGCTTGTAACCGTATCTACTATGGACCTCCTCTGCAATAAAGAATCTATCTTATCTCTCTTATCTGTTTCTAAGAAGAAGAATTATTGTTAAAAGATAGGCCTCATATCCATACAGACCAGTAAGGGAGTGAGGTTGCAGAGGCATGGAATTGCTTAGTCACTACATAAGCGCATACTGTACGTGTGCACAAGTTAGAGCATTCATAGATTCCAGTGTTTGGGGCCTTTGCCAAGTACAACAGTGGGTGCCTTTAGTTCCGAGGGCCATTAACTGGAGTGTGAGACATGCACGTGTACAAACACACACACACACACACACACACACACACACACACACACACACACACATACACACACACACACACGCACACACACTCTCACACACACACACACACACACACACACACACACACACACACACACACACACACACACACACACACACACACACACACACACACACACACACACACACACACACA
>OOFB01016845.1:0-22755 GCA_900323305.1 Trachyrincus murrayi | reverse complement strand
ACCCCCCCGGGCCCCCCCCCCCCCCCCCCTCCCCTCCCTCCTCCTCCTCAATCCTCCCACGCTCAACCCCCTCCAGCGGGCATGGGACCCAACGCTCGTCCTCCGCACTACCAGTCCTCCAATCAGACGCCTCCCACGCCGCTGTCTCCGCTGCCCAGCCCGTCCACCAATCCAATAGGAGGCTTCCCGCCATTCCCCCCCGGCTCCTCCGCGGGGTCCAACCAGCCGCTGCCTGGGCCAGGTGGGCCTCCCTCCTGCCCGCCCAGCTGTCGGCCCTTCCACGGCGGCCTGAACAGCCACCCGTCTTTCACTGGGCCGTACCACTCCAATGGCAACTCCGGCAGTAACGTGGCCAACAGCAACATGCCCCCCAACACCAGCAATACCAACTCGCAGTCGCTCTCACCGCAAAACGCTCCCAACAAGGGGCCTCCACTGCTCAGCAACCTTGGCAACAACAACAACAACATCAGCAGCAGCAGCAGCGTTTCAGGCCCCGCCTCCAGCTCTTCGCATCCCGCGGACGGACACGCCGACGCCGCCACAGGCCACCTCCCCACGCCTGTGATCAAGGAAGAACCCATCGAGGAGAGAGAGGAGAGCGTAAGCCCGCCCCCAGTATTGAGAAGCCCCTCCCCCGAGCCTAAGCAGGTGGACATTCCCATCCACGCCAGTCAATCAGCACGGTAAAACAAAAAAAGAGGCATCATTCTCATGTAACATTTTGTCAGTGGTGTCTTTATGTTCTGTCATTCCTGTTGGGAACCGTTGTAATATGGATTTAATAATAATAATAATGCAGTACATTTATGTAGTGATTTTCAAGACACCCAAAGTGCTTTACACAGTGAGTGTGTGTGTGTGTGTGGCCGGGTGGTGGTGGTGGTGGTGGGGGGGGGTATGACACCTCATCCACGACCACACTTGCTGGTTATTATGATGTTAATGGTATAGTATAGTCAGGTGGGTCTCTGCAATAATAACGGTGATGATCATAATTATACTAATTACGGAAGTGTCGTGTCGTGTTGCCACCATTCCCAGGTTCCACCGAGTCCTTGACCGCGGCAGCGGGAACTCCTGTGCCCGCAGCGACGTCCTCTTTGTCCCCCTCGACGGCTCAAAACTGTGGAAGAAGAGGAACGACATGATTGAGAGGGCCCGCAGAGAGGTGGAGCAGAGGGCGAGGGACCTGAGAGAGAAAGAGAGGGAACGAGAGAGAGAGAGGGAACGGGAGAGAGAGTTAGAGAGGCACTTACAGGTATATCACATGGTGTGTGGAATATCCGTTAACATCTTACAATGTTCAATCTTCAACAAATGTCATGTATAACACATTTATTTTAATATTTGGTCTATTTTACATGCTGGCATCTTTGTACATTATGCATATTGCAAATACATTCCAGCAATCAGAAATAGCCATCAGCTAGTACTACTACATATATTCTTTACAAAGCAATGCTTTGCAGTTTGACAACACAACAAATAGTAATAGTAATAATAGTTTTTAAATGAATGATTATGATGATTATTGATGAATACATGGTAATGATATGTGACTGATTGTTTTCTCTGTTTATTGGGCCTTGCAGCAGCAGAAAGACATCAACAACAACGCAGCTGGAGTGGGCCGACAGGGCTCCTCCCTCTTCTTTCCCTCCTCCTCCTCCATGATACTCGACCCTTCGTCCTCTTCCTCTTCAGGCACCCCGTCCCACCCTATGTCTCACCCCCAGCATCACCACACGCACCCTCACGCTCACCTCCACCCTTCACACCCTGTCCACCAGTCCCTCTCCCACTCCATCCCCCACTCTCTCCTCCTTCCATCCATGGGCGGGGCATCGGCAGTGGTTGGCGGCCCCCAGGGGGCCTTGGGCATAGGGTTAGGGGGTCCTTATCTGGGCCCTGACACCCCAGCACTAAGAACCCTGAGTGAGTATGCTCGCCCCCATGCCATGTCCCCCCTGGGGGCAGCAAGTCGTGCTCAGGCCCACCACCCGCACGTTCACCACGGCCACCCGCACGTCCATCCCTCCTTCTTCCTCCCCCAATTCCAGAACCACGCCCTGGCCCACCCACATCACATGCCCGCCGATGCGGCCACGGCGGCCGCCATCCTGGGCTTCCTGTACGGGGGCGGTCTGGAGGGCCCCGGTCATCCCGGGGTCGGCCCGGGACACGGTGGGATGGGGGCTGCCGGGTTAGGGGGGATGGGCTTCCCCCACGCGGTCGCCGCACACCGCGACCGCATGAAGCCAGGGTTCGAATTCAAGAGCGACGACAGGATGTACCAGCCAGGCTCCATGTCTGACCAGACAGCTCTGGCCCTCGCTCACTCCCACTCACACGCCCACGCACACGCCCACGCACATGCCCACGCACACGCGCACTCCCTGCTCCTCGGGGTAGGCGGAGGAGGAGCCAATGAGGGGTCTCTCTACGGTACGCCTCCTCCCTCGGCCCAGCCCGGCCCAGCCCACCTCCAGAGTCCACCCATGGCCCCCGTGACCCGACCCTCAAACCCTCCGCCACCTCCCACCCTCTCCAACCCACCCGCTCCCTCCCTGCTGCCTCCCTCCCTGCCCTCTCACCCGCCGTCCACGGCCACGACGGCACCCCCACCCCTGGCGGGGCCCGTCGCTCTGGCCCCGCCTGTCCCTATACCCACACCCCCCTCCTCCTCCTCCTCCTCCTCCTCCTCCAACTCTGCTTCATCCCTTCATCACCCAGCGCCTCACGCCTCCTTCCCCAGCTCCCTGCCCTCTCACCCACCTCCGGCCCCCCCACCAGCAGCACCGCCTGAGCCCTACGCCCCTACCACTCGCTCGCCCCCCTCCAACGAGAGAGACCGGAGCGGGGAGAGAGAGCGAGACAGAGAGCGAGAGAGAGAGCGAGAAAGGGAAAGGGAAAGAGAGCGAGGAGGAAGTGGAGGTAGCGGAGGTGGCGGAAGTGGAGGGGGAGGAGGAGGGGGAGGAGGAGGAGCAGCAGGAGGAGGAGGAGGAGGTGGAGGGGAGAACCTGGGGCGTCTTCAGATGTTAAACGTGACGCCCCATCATCACCAGCACTCACACATCCACTCCCACCTCCACCTGCACCAGCAAGACACAGGTACCCACTGCTGCTAACGATTCTGCCCTTCTATAAGGCCACCACACCTCTGCAGTAGAGTACACAAATGAACAAAACACATCACAACATTTGACTTGAATAGCCTCAGAGTGTTTGACATTGAGTTTAGCGCTAACGTTACATCACACCCTATATGGAAAGACACTTGGACTAGTATTAAACATGTTCCTGTGTTTTCTCGGACTAGAATTAGACGTGTTCCTGTGTTTTCTCTCACTAGTATTAAACATGTTCCTGTGTTTTCTCGGACTAGTATTAAATATGTTCCTGTGTTTTCCTTCTACATCACTGGCATCCAGCAGCGGGCGGGGTTCACCCCCTGATGGACCCGTTGGCATCGGGGTCTCCGCTGGCGCGCCTCCCCTACCCCGGTGCCGCACTCGGCACCCCCATCCTGGCCCACCCCCTCACTGACAGCGAGGTTCTCCGCCAACAGCTGTTCGGTGAGGAGAAGGCTCCTCGTCCATGTACTTGTTCAACTTCTTCCTACCATAAATCTATAGTGATCCAAGTTTTCATTTTTTTATTCAAGTTAAACACTTATTGTTCTTTTTTTTTAACGATGCTATGATGACGATTATCATGCACTTTCTTTTTCTCTTCTCTTCTGTCTCGTCTATGTCTCTGGTCCATGCCGTTGTGATGGGCCAGGTGCTCCATTCCGTGACCTGCCCCAGCCCTCCTCTCTTACTGGTCCCATGTCCGCTGCCCACCAGCTCCAGGCCATGCAGCAGGCCCAGAGTGCAGAGCTGCAGATTCAGAGACTGGCCCTGGAACAGCAGTGGATCCATCACCACCACCACCACTCTCTTACCCAGGAGGAGTACTACAGGTAGAAGGGGATTTCATTTGGATATGTGTGTGTGGGCCTATGTGTGTGTGTGCGTGTGTGTGTGTGTGTGAGAGAGTAAACATGGGTGCATGTAAATTCTTAAACCCATTTTGAGGAGGATTTTCTAGTTTTAACATTGTGTATTAAGATGGGGTGATGTGACAAAAGGCCTTGGACCTCTGACCTCTGCTTGACCTTGATGTATTTGTTATTTCTCTTGACCTTTCAGTCACCTGAAGAAAGAGAGTGACAAGACCCTGTGATGGGGAGGGGCACCAGAGAGAACTGCAGAGAAAAAAACACGAAACTACAGTATGGTCTGGGAAAAAGTACAAGGGCACTGAAAAACAAAGGGAAAAAAGACAAAGCAACCCCTGGACTTTTCAGAACAAGGATGTATTGAAGGAAGGTGAATTATTGTAATGGAGTGAAAAAACAGAGAGGGAGAGAGAGAGAGAGAGAAAGAGGGAGAGAGCAGGGAAAATGTTGTGCACACTTCCTGTTTTAACTATCAAATGTCCAAGAGCCAGATGAAAGCACTTCCCTGTGTATCTCCTTCCCGACTCCAGTTTGTTTTTACATTGTGCTCTCTGTACAGTATATTAGGTGGGGCAGCAATAGTGACGTACAGTAAGTGTAAATTACCTTATGCCAGAAGGAATGTGTACATGAGTCTCTTTTCTGTCATTGCATGTAGCTAGGCACTTATTCTAAACTGGTGGAACTTTTGACTCTATTTTTAGTAATCATCCCCCTCTTTTGTATCCGAGGGGCGTTCTATATGCATGAGACCAGCGATTTTAGTGTTCTATTATGTTTATTATGATCAATTGTATTGTTATTATGATTATTGATGTCCGTTTGTTGATAATTATATAATTAAATGAACATATTATTTTTATTATTTTTTTACATTTTCATGGTATGGTTGTCAGTTTTGAGTTCCTTTTTTTAATTTCCAACTTAAACTTGTGAAACAAGATGCAAACAAAGACAAAAAAATTGGAAAATAAATTATAATCTTTTTGCTAAACACTTTGCCTCCCCCCCCTTCTCGTCCACATACGTTCAGACTTGGCCTCTCTTTCTCTTTGTTTTATACAAGTCACTCATGCACAAAGCATATCAAATTCCTGCTTCTTCTCCCCCTCCCCCCTTTCTTCCAAACTCCCTCTCCCTCTCTCCATCGGTCTCTCCCTCCCTCTCTTGGAGAGTGTGGCTAATGGGAGACACATGGGATGGGGAGAGAGTACAGCAAGGGAGCCGAGGCGCTCCAACACACACCAGCCGTCCCAAAGAGCTAGCATTCCATACCATACTGTAAAGGTGGGGGGGGGGTGGAGAGAGAGAGAAAAATGAGAAATGAAAGGAAAGAGAAAGAGAAGGAGTTGAGGGCTCAGGGCTATGTGTGTATATACGGGACATGTTCCTATGTTATAGTCGGGACGTAGGTTTTTTTATGCTGTTGAATGTCACCTTGAGGAAGTGTGTCAACATAATGCAAAGTAGCAAGATAAATCTAATTTTACCCTCTGGTGACAGTACATCTGGGAGATATTCTTAGCAGTCCATCAGTCATTTGCAGGGTGAGCGGGGACAGTGCCAGAGTTATGGATGATAAATGGGGGTATACCTTGTTTAAGCTGAACACCCTGTTTTACATCACTGCCCGGTGACATTTCTCACAAAGTGTTCATGTTTTATCTACTTTGAAAATGCAGATAGGTGGGTATTATGATGTTATTTTGATCTTGTGGGATTTGTGAGTGCTTGCATTATCTTTATTGCGGTACAGGAGCCAAATCCGACAAATAACCAACAAAAGCCACCATGTTGTGTCTATTGGACGATGTCGGAGTTGGCACATGCAGCCAACTACATAGCGGATACCCAGATGTGGTATCCAGTTACCCTATCTGGGTAACTAGTATAGGCCTACTTCATTTTTTGGATAACTGTAAACTGATATATTATTCACTCTTTAATGTCCTGCAATTAACCAATAGTTATGAATGTTTGGTATAGAATTGGTATATCTTTGGGGTAAACAAGTGAGAAATGCTGCTTTCTGTTTAGTGACTGCCCTCTGCTGGAGTAAACAGCATCCATCCCCCATCCTATGCAGATTTTCCAGACACCAAATCCAACGCATCATTTGATTCATCCAGTGTAAACACTGAAGAAAAGCCATACACGTGTTCGTATCACTTTTAATGTGTAGAATATCTGCAATAGAATAGAACCTGCAACTTTTTAGCGAAATAAATGGATATCAATTATTAAGATTAGCAGTTTTGCAAACCCTTTGAGTAGCCTATAATACTTTTTTTTCCCTAAACAGTGTCACACTTCGGAAATGATGATGCATGCACACTCATAACAAATAGAGGATATGTGAACCAATGCAACATTTGCATGTTTCACTTCGTAATAAATCATTTACAACGTACACAGGACAGCTAGCCTACTCCACAGTGAACATTAAACAACATACTCATTCTTAACAGTACACTCATTTATACAGGCATGTTTTCTCTCTTGTGTATACACCGCATGTGCCTGCCAAGGGACTCCATCCATTTGAAAGACTTTCCACAGTAATTACATATAAAGTGTTTCCCTTCGGTGTGTATAGTCTGGTGTCTGTTCAGCGCGCTTGTGGTAATGAAGGTTTTTCGACATATATCACATCTGTACGGTCTTTCCCCGGTATGTGTCCTGATATGCGCCGCGAGGTGGGAGCAATTGCTGAAACGTTTTTCACAAACGGAACAACAATAAGGCCTGTCTTTGTTTTCCTCGCCGTTGTTTTGGTAGGGGTGAAACGGCAACACGGTGTCTTGCAGATTACTTTTGAGACTGGACGGGGACGAGATGAAATCTTTGATATCCGAGTCCAGCCCGTCTAGCTGCTCCTCGTCGTGGCTCATCCAGAATTCTCTGTGCGTCTTCTGCTGTTCCTTTTTTACCTGCGAGGGCTCTGGGTGCTCCTGCTCCATACTGCTGCCCTCATCCGTCTCGCAGTGCGGCGTCTCGGAGGCTTCCACTGCAGGGACAGGGGGGATTGATTGATGGTGCGGGTGCTGATGGGTGTGCTGTGGCTGTGTGACGGAGCACCTCTCAGTCCGAGGGACTGGAAAAGAGACAAAGGATTGGGGTTGCTTACTTAGAATTCCATACATAGGCTACACAGTACACACACGTGCACGCGAGAGTGTGAAGTACAATAACAGTAAAAACATGCATATTATGTTTGGAAGAAGAAAAAAAACAGCACACTGGATCGATTCAAACCAACCTGACTTTAAAATCTTGATCTGCATCCGCAGCCGACTGATTTCTAGATCTTTGGAACGGCAAATCTCTTCCTTGTAATCAGATATCGTTTTTTCAACAGCCCCAAATATTTCCTCAGCTGCCGCTGTCAGTCTTGCGTTAAGAAATACCCGAAGCGACTGCATGATGGTATTTTTCTTTTGCTGAAGATGAATTGCGACGTATTCTTGCAACTCCTATGAACGTCACGCTTCACTTGTAAACACGGACGTGAGAATGCCAGGCAAAGCGACCACAACGGGACGAGTGTTGCACTATCGCCGCCTACTGGAATGGGGTGCAGATGACAAGCAGTCGTTGGTGAAAAAATAAAAATACCTATCTCTTAGTATTATATCTTCTTATCATGAAGTCTTCGATATATTATAACAATTGCCTCTCGTAGATTTTGAAGTCATAGACAAATGTGGAGTCCAAGTGACATACAGCTAGGTATAATTGTCACAGACACAGTCCTAAAATAGACATAACATAATCCTGCAAGGAAAAACCTTGATCTGTTAGTGGTCTTCTAAACTGTTTCTTTACCGTCCTGTCTGGTGGAATTATTCAAGGCATTTTCAAAACTTAAGAACTCTCTCCGGCAGCACAGATTTTATATTTAGAACTCATATTTGTGTAGTTATTGCCCACACACGGAAGCTTTCATAGTATGGCATTACACAGACAACTGAAATGCCTTTTCGTTATGCCTGTATTATAATTTTTTAACAATATTTGTGTTATTGTGTTTAAGTGTAAAGGCCAGGATTCGACTCTTCCCCTGTGACATGGGTCCCTGCCAGGTGTGGTGTCATAGGATCTGGCTCAGTGGTTGTGCTCAGGCCCTGGATAAATATAGCAGCCCTATAAGCCCACTGCATGGCATTGTCTTCACAGGCCCTCGTGTCTGTAATGGGACACCCACTCTCCCTCCAGCTCACCCACTTTTCCTCCATCTACACTCAATGCAATTACAGTGCTAGCAAGACACAGAGGCAAAATACAGAAGCCCCATTGGCTTATGTAAAATCAATAGGATCTAAATAGGATATAATAATAATTTGAAATATAACACTATAACATTTTATCATTAACAAATAAATGTAGTAATAACAACAAAACATGACACATGAAACCAGTCTCTGAACTTTTTATTACACGTGTTCTCAGTCTTCCCTTTCTACACCAATGGCCGTAATATAATATGATTGACATGTGATGGCGAACCTCCCTCTTGGCCACACAGCCCATATGGGAGGGGGACGATTAATGTATATGAGAAGGGAAAAAAAACATCACAGTCACACAAAGAGACACTAATATTAATAGAGAGACGAGTTAATCTGATTGATAACAGCTCTGACACTGTACACAAGTCTGTAAACTTTTCAAGTAGCGGCATTGACTTTTTTTTGTCCATCCATTTCTTGGGTGCAGACCTAATGCCTGAGCGTGGTATTTATCGTGCACACGTGCACTTTCAGTAGACCAAACCTTTTTTTCCCAGTGTATTACAGTGCATGTGTCAACCTGTCCCTTTTCTTAACAACAAAATACCAAAACCAAAAAAGGAACAGAGGGAATGAGATAAATCATCATCACAAATACTAGTATAACGAGTGAGGAGAAGGTGGTTCTAAGTGCATCTTTAAGAGAACAGGGCATGAAACACGGTTCTTCTGAATAGAATTGACCTCTCATCTGGACTTGGTCACACCGCCGACGCCGCGACCTGGAAGTCTAGACCTTGGCGTTGATGATGTCAACAAACTCGGCCTTGAGGGAAGCTCCGCCCACGAGGAAGCCATCAACATCCTTCTGGGAGGCCAGCTCCTTGCAGGTGCCGCCGGTCACGGAGCCTGAGGTTAAAGAATTAAATCAAAACTAATCATGGAGCGGGAATAACAGCAGAAACATTCCCTCATATTTACTTTTATTATAGTAGTCGGGAATAGTTACATTGTACTGGCTACACATGGCAATAAAGTCTCTTGACATTGCAGAAGAAAAATATGTCTGTGTGGAAACAAGGCTATATCCCCACTAATGAAATATACATAATTCCGATAATGCTATACAGAGGAGTCATACAGAGGAACTCACCTCCATAGATGATCCTGACAGAGTTAGCTACGGCTTCAGACACATTGCTCTTCATCCACTCCCTCAGTTTGCCATGGACCTCCTGGGCCTGAGGGGGCGGGTGAGGTACAGAGACAATGTATATATATATATATATATATATATATATATATATATATATATATATATATATATATATATATATATATAGAGAGAGAGAGAGAGAGAGAGAGAGAGAGAGAGAGAGAGAGAGAGAGAATGGAGCGCTACAGGTCTGGTTTAACTGGTTAATTGGACCTGTACCTGCTGTGGAGAGGCGGTCTTGCCCGTTCCGATAGCCCATACGGGCTCATAGGCAAGCACCACCTTGCTCCAGTCCTTGACATTATCTAGAAAAAAGACAATTACAAATCACACGTGATATTTTGATTAGGTACTTCAAAAACGTTGTTAATGGAACCTGTTACATTCAAGAAAACTTTATTATCCCGAGGGAAATTAAGGTGCAGCAGTTAACAGTAGGAAATACACAGGAGGAGAAATAGACACCACACATATTACACATTACATAATATAGTGCATGCTTATACGATACAATGCAATCACAATTTCAACTTGATTCCATGTCGATTTTCAAGAGAGAGTGATGACAGAGAGTAATTGTACCTGCGATGACTTTGGTCTGAGCGAACACAACCTTCTCTGTGATGCCAGCCTCCCTCTCGTCCAGCTTCTCACCGATGCAGGCGATCACACACAGCCCATTCTCCAGAGCGTGGGCCGTCTTCTGGCCAATGAGCTGTCACCACGCAAGGAAGAATTTCACCACAGCATTGTGTAAAGTTAACCCATCTAGCCAGCCTGTATTTACCTTGTTTCACAATATTTTGCCTAGGATATGGACAGAAAGAAATGTGTGCCATAAAAACCCTTCACCTCCTCACTTTATAAGAGTTCAAGTTGTCCCTGGTTAACTTCTTTAGACGTCATGCGTCTGTGTGTATGTGTGTGTGTATGTGTATATGTATGTATGTATGTATGTATGTATGTATGTATTAATCTAGAATACTAACATTCAATATTGGTACTACGACTCATTCTGCAAAAACTGTAAGAACCCTTCACCCAAGTTTGCTATCTGCCTTTCCCTGAAAATCTACTAAAGTAAATATGTGGTTTACATAATAGAACTGCAGGGAAAAAACCATGATAAATGGACAAGCAAAGATCTCAGATAATGTCAATTATATGAAATCACGTAGAGTCAATAGGATTTTTAACACTTCTAGACTGAGAGCAACAATCATATCTTATCGTTTTGGCAACTGATATTTGTAACAGTGTAACAGTAACAGTGGAATAGATGTATTGCGGAAGGTGTCGTTAAAAAACACAATAAAAATCATGATCATGTAGAATGTACCTCATCGCTCTCTCCGAACACGTGGCGTCTTTCAGAGTGTCCCAGGATCACCCAGTTCACTCCACAGTCCTTGATCATCACAGGGCTATGGGCGAAACAAAACTTCTCAACATTCTACGTTTTATTTCCATAAAGATGGTATATGGAGATTGGCTGTTATCTCTAGACTCATAGACCATACCTGATCTCCCCGGTGAAGGCACCCTTGGCAACTTTGTAGCAGTTCTGAGCGGCCACGCCAATCTTGGCATCCATCTTGGATCTGACGAAATCCAGGTAGATGGCTGGGGATCCGCACACCACCTCTGGAAGTTCAAAAGTCAAGAAGACAGTCCTTGAGGATCAACTTGGAGATTCGAATGTTATTTAATCTGGTGTTTAAAGAAGGGTGACACACACACACACACACACACACACACACACACACACACACACACACACACACACACACACACACACACACACACACACACACACACACACACACACACACACACAGATAGACAGTGCCTCAAGCAAAGACAACCATATCAGTCCTCTAGAAATTCAAGAGGTAACCATATCTTTAAGTTACACACAGACAGGTCTATATTAAACATCCACAACCTCTATGGGCCAACCAAAGGTCATATTTGCGAGAGTTCTGGATGCATAAAGGTCTAAGTTCAGCCTCTAAAGGTCCCTTGCATGGCCGCATACTGAAGCGGTCAGGCAAAAGGCAGAGCACAAAGTTCAAAGGTCAACTACAGGATCAACTTTAAATTCATGGACACAAAAAACCAGCCACATTGTGAAATAGACGAAACGGACTTTTAAAATCAATAGAGGGATGACAGTGGGGGAAGCTACTCAAATTCTGGTCCAAGGTGTGCTTATGTGCAACGTCATGAGGCCACAAACTGCAAGAGGAGTTGTGTGGAGCGGATCGTGTAATAGAGCAAGGTTCAAGGATGTTGTGCCGTTATCAGCATACATAATACACTGTATGCTTTAACTTAATGCGTTTTTTTAATATAATGGTTTACGGTGTGTACAAATAAACAAATACAATATAGGGCTTGTACATTGCGGCCTCCATTTTGGAAACATAGGAGCATTGGAATGTTATCATGTTAGTATGTGGTTTTGGTCATTGTTTAGTCATTCATCGTGAAATGATTGGTCATTATGGGGAGACATTATTGCGTTTGAAACTGCCACACCGTTTCTCATGCGAGACGTGTCAAAACAAAGTTTTCATTAGCCTAGGTTAAGGTAAATTACCTTGATTTAGGATTTTACAGTACTACAACTCTCGCCAACAAAAAACCCATGATGCAATCTGATGTAAATGCTGACAGGAAATACGAAAAATCACGGTGACGTTTGCTGTCCTCTGTGCCTTTTTGTGTACCGTGTTATACATTACATAAAATCATGATCGTCTTGTCCGCCGCACTTAGTATTTTGTTTTCGTGATCAAAGGGCAACATGGCGAATGTCAAAGCGCAACATGACAATTGACAATCGCCATCAGCAAGTGCAGACTTCGTCGGTTGCTCCACGGACTACGTGCAGACTAAAACGCACGCCCACCGCATGCACAAAAAAAATCGTCCCCGATCCACCCATAGTTTTGTCAATATGCTGCATAATCGAAATGACATGAACACAATCAAGAATGGAAACAAGTCAAATAGAAACGTAGTAATGGGAAGTATGTCTTTTTGATTAAACGACTGTTTTCCAATGAATTAACACCCTCGACTAGTTCCATGTTTGAAAACGTGCAACTTTGTGTGCAAAGAAACGTGATTATAAGATGACCCAGGAATGGTATACGTTCGTAAACGATAGGCTACATAGTGGTCTATGTTACGATTGCACGATCAAAGTGCGCTGGTGTGAAGTGGACCAACGGGAAGCTCGAGTAGCGAACGTCAGAAATGCACATACCGACGTTGGCGTCCAGCTTGGCGCTGTTCAGGGTCTGGATGAGCTCCCCAAGGCTCTTCTTGTCTCCGTTCATTTTCCAGTTTCCCCCGACGAAGAATTTCCTGCTCATGTTTGCGGCGTTAAGGTCGACTTGGAACGAACTAAAAAGGCTCACCAGGATGTACCTAGAACCAGAAGCAAGGAGAGAGCGAGAGGGTGGGAGCAACTCACTGCATTTATAAACCCGCACCACTAAACCCCTCCTCTCCCCTGCACCCATTGCTCTCCATTGGTTTACGGTGTCACGCCTGCAAAGTCTTTGATAGGGAAGGGAAAGAGCAAAACGTTCAGGTTCAGGGCGACGTTATAAGACACCAACCATACCAACATATAATAACATGTATGTGCATCTTTAGTAACACTGAGAGGTGGGGAGCACAGAGAAGAAAATAGAGTAGCAGAGTGACGCCTGCGGATTCACAGTTTCTGATTGGCTGTGAGCACCACGTCTTCCTGTCGTCTTTCCAGAGACAGCTATATTTGCATATCCAGCATGCATTTCACTGACTAAGAGTTTTTATAACATATTATTCAACTATTAGGCATTGTATATCTATTGAAATTGTGGCATGATTATACAATTTCGTGTCATATTTAACTGAAAATATATCCTAAAATGTATCTACAGTAAGACCGTAAGTATATATTGTATACAGAATATATATATATGTCCACAGACCGTGTCAAACCCTAGGAAATTTGCTCTTTATTATTTTTCTAGTAGACTTCTTATAACAAGAAGTCCCCTTATATGTTCAATATAAATAAGTCCTTAACCATTGCACACATTTTATGTATACAGTGTATTTAGTACATAGTTAATAACTTAGTTTATTTATTTCACGTCCATGTACCGATGCTTATTTATTTTTGTACTTTTGCTGACTGCGCCAACAACTTATCTGGCAATAGAAGTCTTTCTGATTCGGAATCGGAATCTAATAACGGTATATATTGTGTATTATATGAGGTTGGGACTGTTATATGGGTGCTAAAAGGATCTGGAGAAAGCAGCGCATCATGGGAAATTACTACCAAAGTCCGCATATTATAAGCATTATTTTTTAATAACTACAAATCACATCGGAAGCCATTATATTTGTGTTGCATCGAATTAACGACCAAATGCCATGGATGTATTATAAGACGAACACGCCAAATACTATTTATATATTTTCTCATTTCCTGGCGGTGTTGGGAAAGGCGCTTTATCCATCTCGCCACACGGGGGCGCGTTTAATTATGTTTTCCATTGTCACATAAAGCTAGTCTTGCGCCTTTCCCGTCGGCTTTTAAAGGGTTTCATGAGTTTGATGCGGTTTATGGGGCTATTGGTTGTGTATGCTTAATTCTTTTCTGCATGTTGTGTATCAGTTAAGGACATTGTCAGACCATATAAAAAATAGATTTTAAAAAATTAAGATACAAATAGAGAGGTTATTTGGGGGTGGAGTAACGAGTAATTTTGAGGGGAGGAACTAGGGAGGACACTAGGTTGAGAAGGGCAGATATATACTTGCTTGTTGGTCTTGTATAGTAGTTCAGATTGCACACTTACTGCTAGGAGTCACTTCCGCCCACTTGAAAGATGGCGGCTCCCTTATTGGCGAAATTGTCGGAATCTTTAGGTTCACCAGAACCAGCGGTGCGACTCATTTTATCTGTCTTAATAGGTGAGTTTTGCTTTTCTTAATTGCCCATCGTCTCGTCACATACATATTGAGCTATGAATCTCTTCGGGAACATGGCTTTGTAATAAGTTGCTCCACTGGGTTCATTCCCAGCTAACATGCTAGCTAAACCGTCCACTATGCAGCTCTTAAGTTATGGACATTTTCCCCATTAGTAGTAATGGTAGTAATGGACAGACATCCACCGAACACTGACTAGGAAATTAACAAATGTGGCATACTGTCAACGTCACCTGCACCGAGAAGGGATGAACATGACCACGGACTCCTGGTTCTGTCGTAAAGCTGCTTCTCCATCAAATTGTGTTATATTCTATCGTAAGGATAGATTTTAGCGTGCCGTTCGAGTTTCAAGAATGTCCGATATTATGTGGCAGGGTTGTTGTCAAATTATGGCCTGATATTTGCTTAGTAAGGTAACGTACGGGGTACAGAGAGTTTCAAATTACAGAGTCGGTATGGGGAGGTGAAAAAGGAGCAGTGCATCTGGAGCAATGACTGCTCGGTGAACTTTGGTCTCACACATCGACATGTCTTCTCCAGTCTGATCACATGTTTGTGTCGACGTCAACCAACAATTCAAAGTAGGGCACTATTTGTTTGTGTCAAACAACCATGCGAAGTATTAAAGCTTGCATCAATTTGGTTCCATGCGGACCTAAACTATTGGTGGTATTGCTTCAGTGTCATTTGGGCCTTTACGTAATGCAATGCACATTATATAATAATTGCTGAATAGCCTACCTATATGAGACCTAAACCAGTCTGTTTAGATTTGAAATGGTCGTTTAAACGTCAAGGGTTTTAAGTGACACATGCATACATTTATATTTAGTCATTTAGCTTTTATCCAAAGTGACCTTACAGGTGAGGTGGAACAAACAAAGCATACTGGATTATGGATATTGGAACTAAGAAACTAAGCTAGAAAATAGTTTGCAGGACAGTTTGCTAGTAGCTACAGGAATTGAAACATAAGGTAGTAGTTGTAGTAGAGCCATTAAATGTTATAAGTCAGTATGGTACACACAAAACCCCAATTTATCTGGAAGTCTGTTTCTTAACACCTTTTAGCTATTCACTGTACTCTCTCTCCCTCTCCCTCGGCCCCTCTCTCTGTCTTTCTGTGTGTCTCTCCTCTCTCCAGGGTACCCCTGTGCCCTGGTGTACCGCAGGTTTTTATTTCACCAACCGGTCACCGTGCTTCACCTGTTTCACACGTTGTCTGGACTGGCTCTGGCAGCATTCAACTTTGGTGAGAAAAAACATGGGAGACACCAGAGGTCATGAATGGTTAAATTGCAGGGCAAAACAGCAATTTATAGGAAAATAATGTGTTTGGTTGGTTGTCAAACATTACACTGACAATCCTACAAAGACAGAACCCCTGTTTTTTAGTAACACAACGGTGTTAAAGAAAAGGTGTGTTATTCTCTGTTAATGTATGAAACATGGAAGCAGGCTCCTCACACAAGAACGAGAGTTAGGCTAACAAGTTGTGCTAACACATGTCCTCTTTCTCCTCTTGTTCTGTTGTGGCTGCACTTGGATTTTACAGCAGGTCTGTTGATTTTTACTTTGTGGGGGAAAAGAAAACCTGTTCAGAGCTGTTTGGATGGTCATGCGTGACACACTTTTGCGGTTTCCCTGTCAATGCTGAGCTCAACATTGGGAAATGCTGTTGTCGTGTCAATAAGGCTCATACCTGACTGCACTTACCAGCCCCCCCTCCCCCTCTGTCTCTCTCTGTCTCTCTGTCACTACCTCTCTCTGCCTGTCTCTATCGTTTTCCAGGCTCTCAGATCTATCACTCTGCAGTATGCGTCTTAGTCCAGTTCCTGATGCTAAGGCTCATGGGAAGGACAGTAACCACTGTCCTGAGCAGTTTTATCTTTCAAATGGTGAGGTGTAACCGCCTTCATCTTCCCTTCCCTTCCCTCCTCCCTTTTCCCTGCTGCAGGCCCAGTTGTGACATCATCTTTTCTTCACTGTCCCTCATTGTGTCTTTGTGTGCATTTTCGCTTTATTTTGCACCCTTGCCTGTTCCTGTTCTTGAATGATTGAGTTATGTTAAAACTGTGTGAATGTGTAAACTGTAATTTAAATCCAAATGTGTAGTTGAAAATCACAATGAATGTATACATACATTGTTACTATGTCTTTCAAATATATGTAATATATAGCGTAATTGAATTGCATGTTACATTATATAAAAAAATCTATCTTCGTAAATAGTTTTCCTGATTCTAGCCATACTTTATCGTATTTAGCACACAAGTACACCATATGTATACCGGTAACAGCCTTTTAAATGGGGCTGTTACCGGTATACATATGGTGTACTTGTGTGCTAAATACGATAAAGTATGTTTTTGCCGAAATGTGACGCGTTTAATTGTCTACAGTTGTTTCCAATGTGTTGCCCCACTGTATTGTCATACACATGGACACGGTTTCACAATTAACTAACTTCCTCTGCTCCTCTGTCTGTCCTCTTCTAGGTGTACTTGTTGGCAGGCTATTACTTTACAGCAACGGAGGAGTACGATATCAAATGGACCATGCCCCATTGTGTCCTCACACTCAAACTTATTGGTGAGCCTTCCTTTATCAGCGCTCCCACTACTCTGCTTGTGATAAAACAACCCCTGTCTTATCTACGCTTTCGGACCGACCGTCCCATGATGAGTCGATTGCGAAACCGCCATTGCTAAAGAGTTATCTTTTTTTTGTTATAGACTTGATTTGTTTCTACCAACACTTTCTTTGGCTGTTTATTACTTGGGCGATGTTGCTATAGTTTCAGTTTCTTAGTAAACCATTAACCTCACTGCTAAATATTTGCAAGGCTTTTCAAAATGCCATTAGGTGTCCTACTGTCATGTAGGCTCTGACACCCGGCTGTTCTTCTGGTTACAGGTTTGTCATTTGATTACTATGATGGAGGAAAGGAACCAGTGAGTATTTAATCATCTATCAGTGTTTTAATGTGTTTTGATGTGTTGGTGTCTTTTAGCACACACACACTCACTCGCTCACGCTGTGTGTAGTAGTACCCCATAAAATGTTATAAATAAATACCATTTCAGAAAATCATCATTGGATGTGTTGGCGCCACATGCCTGCTATTCTGACTCTGATGTTTTCATGTCCTGTATAAACACACTGCCACCCTGGAATGTTCTGTTCTGGGCACTGGGCTGCTAAAGTGGGGCTTCAGTAGTATTGCCTGCACCAGGCAGGGAAGGATTGCTGAAATTGTCAGTTATTGGTTAACAAGTGAATCTATCAACTGTTAAGTTGGTAGATTTCTCATTTATTTCCCATTCGAGGGATTTTAATTTTAATACATTTTATTATAATTATATAACTTGTATAGGGGCTTCAGTGTGTTTTCAGTAATGGCCTCTCTGTTTACCTCTGCTGGTGTAGTTCGGCACACTACTGAATTGCGTAACTGTGTGTGATATTACAGAGGGTCTTATGTTTGAAGACCTCCACACCAGTCTTCTTGACAGGGCGCCGATTTAATCAAGTTGTCTTTACGCATGATACATATTGCATACATACCATATTATACTGTGTAGTTAAATGCACGTTAAGTATTCATATGTGGTCAAATTGAGTTAGCCGTCAGTTCAGATCGTGGTGGACCTCGCTAACCTCTAGCGATAGAAAGTTTTACTGATAGCCCTGGGGGTGGTAACAGGATCTGCTGAAAGCTCACCACCATCTCTAGTAGGAAGAAAACAAAAGTTCTCGCTGTCCTTTCATCATCTCATTCACTTCCCTCCTTCCCAGTCCCAGCTGAACGCTGAGCAGCAGAAGGCCGCCCTGCCCACCGTCCCCACCCTGCTGGAGGTGTGCGGCTTTGCCTACTTTTACGGAGGGTTCCTGGTGGGCCCCCAGTTCACGCTACGCAGCTACCAGAGCCTGGTGGCCGGCCAGCTCACAGACTCGCCCGGGAAGCCCCCCAACAGGTAGGCTAGGAGGGTGCGCAAGGGTGGGAGGGTTGTGCATGCTGGTTGAAATTAAATGCAGGCTAACTAAGCTAAACTACATGTCTGTCTAAGAAATAAAACAAACAAGTCCCGTTTCTTAGCCCCCTCTCTTCTTTCTCTTTTGATGCCATTTTTGGTTCTCTCTGTCTCTGTCTCTCTCTGTCTCTGTCTGTGTGTGTCTTCTCATTCGTTCTCTGCTAGTGTTATGCCTGCTATGCAGCGGTTTGGCCTGGGTCTCCTCTGCCTGACCATATACGCAATATTCAGTCCCCATTATGCAGACAGCTACTTCCTAACAGATGAGTATGAGGTAAGAGGCTGCATAACTGACAATGTACCTGTGCTTTCACAATATAGATCTAGATTTATTTGTTTTTTGTTCTCATTATTGTATTATTTATTGAAAAGTGTGTGTTTTTTATGTATTATTTCCAGGCCCAGCCGTTCTGGTATCGCTGTGTGTTCATCCTGCTATGGGCCAAAGTTATTCTCTATAAGTATGTCAGCTGCTGGGTGATTGCAGTAAGTAAGCTCCTTGTTGACCTTCTCGCACACAAGGCTGAATGTATAGAGTCCAGGAGACTTAGCAGGGTTTAGTGCTCGGGTTAGGTTTAGTGATGCAATGGCCTTTTTGTTTTGTTTACTAGTCATATATATAGTAATTCACTTTATTCTTTAAATGTCTTGGTTGTAGGTAACCGATAACCTGATTAAACTGCTTCTATTCACGCCATTTTAAAGGAAGGAAGCCTTAATGATGCCAGTCTTTGAATAGGTAGCATTTGAATAGGCATGCATGAAACCACTGCAAGACACACGCGATGAGATGGCCTCACCTTTCAACAACACGGAGGCCATCACATATTTGTACATGCAGGCATCCACTTGCCTGTTTTAGAGCATTACAAAGGAATACCATACTAATTTCTCCAGTTGATCAGGTTCCTCATGTAATCCGTGATAGGACTAACTGTCTAACTGGTTTTTCGCGGCCTCGTGTTTCAGGAGGGTGTATGCATACTCTCGGGTCTGGGCTACAATGGCGTGGACGAGAACGGGAACCACCAGTGGGATGCCTGTGCCAACATGAAAGTGTGGCTGTTTGAAACCACGCCGCTCTTCACCGGCACCATCTCCTCGTTCAACATCAACACCAACGCCTGGGTGGCCAGGTCAGTTGGTGGGATCATTTAGGGGAAGAGCTGGTTATGCTCATCGTTAACTTATTTTTGTTTGCTACTGTATGTTCACAACACAGGCCTTAATACTCAATTATTATTATTATTATTTTTTTGTTTTGTTTACATTGCATTCACATGGCCACAGATCCCACACATGCTTAGAAAGCAGCCCAAATCTGATGTCTAAATAATGTCAAAATTCCACAGTGATGTACTGGTCACACTATTCAGGAAGCAAATACATCAGATTGGTGCAACTTCAGCCAGCAATGTGTACCTGACCTACACCCAAGTGACATGAGGGCCCAGAAGGATATGTGGGTTTCCTGGTTTAAGAATATATAATTGATGCCCCAGGGAACATAAACTCCAAATTGTTGTTTATTCATACATTCACAGTTTATAGGGGCCCTAGGGTTGTGGTTAAGCACACATGTCTCAGTAGGAAAAACATAAATGGAAACTACAATAACAATAGGTATCCACAGATACTCTGTGAATACCTAAATATGACGTTCAAGAGTAGTCATAGCTGATTTCTTTAAAAATCCAATATAAAAGTGGCAGTTTTGCACTAAATGCACCCTTTTGTTTGCTTTTAGAGAGGCATTTGAAATGTAGTGCATTATGTGTTATGTTACATTGCCATTACTATTTATTTGCTAATGACATCTGATAGAAGTCAGGATACCTCCAACTGCCCACGGTGAAGGTTATGTTTGTTATTGTATCTGAACCCGGCTCACCGCAGTATTTGTGTCTGGGACCAACATTTCTGGATTTCCGTGAATTCCTGCTTTACATAAAGTCCTACTTTACATATACGGCTACAGTGTTTCCCACAGAACTAGATTCTATGTGTGGTAGGCTGGTAGCTGACCGGAGGGGAGTTAGATAGGCTAACTTATCAGAGGTAACTTGAATGCATCAGTTTTTTTATACAGTCATGTGCGTTACACCCACACCGGAGCTCCGCTGGTCACGCAGTTTTTTACCTGCTTTTTCCTATTGTAGAGCTAGCAGGATATACTTCTAAGCAGCGATTTTAATGTTGTATCCATTGGGGAAATTTTGAATTGTGTTGAATTGCAATTCATCTAGTTGAATTGCGTTTTAGTTAGGCTATTGTTTAGGGCAGGGTACTTTGTAATTCGCCGATTTGTGTAGAAATATTGACCAAACAATAGAGAGGATTGCTGCTGCCCGACGGTTTCGCTTGGAAGCCCCGTCTCCTGTGCAGGTAGGCCTATACACCGCTAGACACACTGGGACTCATACCGGTGATCACTTTTTTAGTTCACCGCGTCACATCGCTAATTCAGAGCGGGAATATCTGTTTAATGTCCAATATCTTTCTAATGTTTTTTCTAACTTAAAAACGACGTTCAAACTGCATAAGCTGCTATTGAGACACTCGCTAGCGCACTAAGGAAAGGAGCTATAACGGATAATACACACCCAACACCAATATATATAATCAAATTTTATAGTTTTGCTGTGATAACGCTATGCACCATATGCGCAGTCGGAGATAAGGACAGCTACGCTGTTCTCGGGTCATCTACCAGGAAGCAGCGGCTGTGGTAACTAAGCTTTGGATAACAAATAATGAGTTAGACATGGTCATTATTGTATTCTTTGTTTATATAGAATAAATGGTTAAACTGGTTTTACTGCGTGTCTGGCTTACTTATGAAAATTGTGCGATCGCCAACATACACGTGTGCATCCTCACGCTGGTTATTACATGGCTTATGACTTCAAAAGTCAGTGTTGAAGTAACACTTAACTGTATTATCGCTCTTTCGGCTCAATGGCAGCTGTGATTTCTCTATATAAGAAAAGTTGGATGAGAAAAATAAAGACGAGTATCGGATTGGTGCATCGGATCGCCGATACTGATCCAGCATTTTGGGCTGTATCGGAGGCATTTCCCATACTGGTATTGGAACAACTCTACTCATAAGTAATGGTCCAATGGTCAGTTAGTTATTTTATCATACTCTCATCATGCTTTAATCTTTTATTCAATCATCTGTATACCAACAGTTACTTAATTAACCCTGTCGTGGGAAATCCCAAATCCCAAACTTCAGTTTCTCCAGGAATTTCAGATTTCAGACCATTCTTCTTTGTGCCACCAGCACAGCAGCGGGAAAAGGGGTTTGAAGTTGTTCTTCACTATACTTTGTTGCCATGCAACAACTGATTGATTGTTGAGATATACAGGCAGCAGCGGACTGTATAGGATTAATTTACACCCTGTCGGCTGGCCGTTTTACAGAAATGCACAACCATTCTCCACATTTCTGATACAACATGTTGATGCTGTTTTCCAGTTTTATGTTTGAAAGTCAAGAGCTCCAATCTCCATAATGGTATGCGAGCCCAACATTCTCAGACCGCCAGGGCCTCGGTCGAGTTCATCCTCTGACGATTGTATGATTGTATTTTCTGGTGTGTGTTTGTGTTTTTGTAGGCACGTGTTCAAGAGGCTGAAGTTCCTGGGCAATAAGCTCCTCTCTCAGGTGGCCACTCTCATGTTCCTGGCCATCTGGCACGGCCTGCACTCGGGCTACATCATCTGCTTCTCCATGGAGTTCATCATCGTCAACGTGGAGAAACAGGTACCAGCAGCCCCACGGACGTTTCACATTTCACTTTTCTTTGAGTTGGACGGAGTGCTGTCATATACCGGCGGTGGATAGATGGTAGTTTGCATGCATGCATGTGTCTTTGGTAGTTTATTTGTAGCTGCTTATTTGTTAAGACAAGGATTCAGAAAAACTTGCCCACACAATTCTATGTAAATAAACAAAACAGTCTAAATGTATCATAAGCATCCATTACATATTTTATTATCTAAAACACATAATAATGTATCACACACTCAAGGTGTGTGACACATGATGATGTATCACACACTCAAGGTGTGTGTGTGTGTGTGTGTGTGTGTGTGTGTGTGTGTGTGTGTGTGTGTGTGTGTGTGTGTGTGTGTGTGTGTGTGTGTGTGTGTGTGTGTGTGTGTGTGTGTGTGTGTAACATGTATGCATCTGTGTACTTGGTAACCCTCTAACCTAAACAGAGATAAAGACCATTGCAACTCAAAGTGGCATCA
>OOFB01016835.1:0-11389 GCA_900323305.1 Trachyrincus murrayi | reverse complement strand
TGTGTGTGGGGGGGGGCAAAGGTTCCAGAGCCACTGGAATATTTGATACACACACACACTTTACGATTTAGTCATTTAGAAGACTCATTATCCACACTGACTTTAGCATGAGCTATAATGGCAACAGATTCTACCAGTTCTACCAGCGTAACACTTTTATAAGAACAACATCTGTTTAAATCACTGTGTCCAGGAAATAACCTCAATACAATTATATTCTCCTCTCCACAAGCCAATCGTAGAGAGGCCAGTTCCGCTGGCAGCCGGGGCTAAGGGAGCTCCCTGCATATATGAGAGGTTTCATTGAGAGCCACAGATGGTCATTAGTGCTGCGCTCAACCAATGAAAAGACATCGACTGAGTCATCGGTGTTGCGTTCCACCAATGAAAGGCATCGAGCGACTGCACAGAAAAGAAGCCAACACATGCTGATGATGACGTGATTCCTACAGGAATGGGACTCATGATGAGCAACCACCGACATCCCAAAGATGTTCCATTCAGCTTTTAAGATGAACAGCCTCTTCCTTATCAAAAGTTGTAGTAATACCGTCTCATTCAATACAATAGTAATGTAATGAATGAAACACTCACATTGCCTCCACTTTTTAAAGTGTAAAAAAGTGAATGAATAGCAGTACAGTTAGTCCATCCCCAAAGCTGAGGAAAAAAGGAGCGTCTAGCTGCTGCTTGGTCAATCAATGGACTCAAAACTAAAAAGGAAAACTTGTAAGAGAGTGTATGATAGAGACATTAGAAGTGTAGCACCCTGGCTCAACTTGACTGGTGTTTAAAAACCCACCACTGCAGTAGGCCCCGCCCTCTCATTTCAGTTGGAGATGAGGTGGTTTTGCCCATCAGCCTGGCCCGGCCTTAAGTCAACCACCCTGATACAGCTGATAACCTGCTGTCATCTAGGTTGCTTGTGATCTTGGATAAAACAGACTTTTTACGCCTTGCGACAAAAAACTAAATAAGGGAATTTTGAAGCTGATGCAGTCCAGACATCAGGGAGAGAGGAAAAGGTGCGGGTCTGAACTTTGTGGTCTAACTCACGACTGTATTGCCGGTTCTAATGGAGAGATTGCCTGGCGTGATATGCGGTAGCTAGCTGTAGAGGAAGCAGCTAATGGCCCGTTTCTGGACTACATTGTGTGCTTCTGGGCACTTAACACACAAGTTGATGGGAGAGTTGTGGCCAGTAAATGTAGTCAGTCTACATTACCAGCCAGCAATAGGGCTGCACAATTAATTGCATATTAATCGTAATCTCGATTTTTGTCCTCTGCAATTAGCTAATCGTGAATGGTCGCAATTAATGCATTACATTTGTATTTTATTTAAGTTCATGTTAAATTAAATTTAATTAATTAATATATCTGATTTCGTACGCCCGTTAAAATCCAATTACAAACAGTTACAACTCTAAGGAATCACAGGCATTGCCGTTAAGGGCGCTAGAATCTTGTGTGTCCATGGGCGTTCTGAGGAATCACTACCGCTAAATATATGACACAAAGCAATATGACGTGGTTGCGAGGTTTGGCACTTTTGACCTACTATTTTCGATTTTTTTATCCTCATCTTGTCTGTGATTTGCACTGTTTCTGCTACAACACGTGAATAAGTGTGACGTTATCTTAACAGGGTAACAACGATGTCTCAAGGACTCCCCTCTCATTGACAACATCATTTCACTGGGTGAAGGACAACGTAGCCAAAACAGGAAATGGTGTAACCCATCAACGATGGGTCGAGACCCAGTAAACATGGGTTATTATCAGAATGGGAATGTAAAATTGCCTAACTTTGTCTTGGGTTAAGTAGCTTCGTTTTGGTGCACTGATAGGTTACAGATGAACATTGACAGGTTTTCAGTGACATGTTTAATCACAGCTGTACCTGGCAGATGCCACATAGATGACACACACAGACACACGTCATAAACAGTGACATAACTTCACAATGTCAGTTGGCAGCCTCCCCTCTGCCCTAGGGATGGAACTACGCACCAAATGACTTGAATAATTGAATTACTGCAAATATTGGAAATACTGACTCATAGCTTTGTTTTGTCTTCTATTGTGACTATGCGCACATGTGACAATGCCTGTGCATGCCAATGAAACAGTAGAGCCACAATTATTCATATTACTACAATTATTACAAATTAACTTGGATTATGACACCAAGATGGAGGATAGCACTGGTCAATCTATGAAGCAAAAATGAGACACGAGCTGAGGACACTGCTACTATTTAGCTCTTTATTCCAACACAGCTTTTTTAGATACATGTTATTAATGAGCAGGTAGGAGTTAGGCTTCTTGTTCAGGGATTATCCTCCCAAAATGAATACAAATGGAGATGCTCCATTACACATGGGCAGGCCAGGTAACAGCAACTGCTAACTCAACAAGCTGGAAGGGCAGAATCCCCAGGCTCCAGGTCACCGCCTGTAGCTGCATGTGTCCTCCATGTCCTCCCATGTTGACACACGTAACATGGCTGGTAGCTCACAGCTCAGCATTTATATGCATTACTTACTGCAATGCTGTTCTTCATTCATTAACAGCCATCTCAATTAAACAAGGTTGGGCACCCGATAAAGTAAAGCCCTCTATGGCTAGTTCGACTCCTGGGAACAAGGTACTAGGTTTGATCGCCAATGTCTGCCAACAACCTGTAGGCATCCTTTAGCTAGATGCCTAAGCCCAACCTGCTCCTTCAGGACATGTATCTGAATTCACTGCTAGTCAACGGTTTACAAACGTCACCTAATAAATAGTTAATAGTAAACCGAAGAATGAAGACATTGTTGGCTGTGCGAGAGCTTTCTGAAACACTATCAATGGCAGTGCCTTGTCATGTTCACACCAACCGTGATGTCACCAATTCATCACTGACCAGAACCAGCCTGAATTGGTCAGCTGTCACACAAGCAAGCCAATGAAGGCCCCCCATAAGACCTGATGGCAAGCTTCTGGCATATAACATCACCCCTGTGTCATCATTGTTGATACTGATGCTGATACTGGGGGCATGGACACCGCATGTACAATAGTGCATTGCCTACATGTATCAAAACATGCATACACAAAACAGTGGCCGATACACATACAAAGCAGTATTTGTAGGACAATATATATGCATGTCATTCTTTGAGTCCATTCACATACTGTGTGCTACATGCACAACTTAACGGTCATTGTCCAACGGCCAATTACAATCCTAGTCATTGTTCCTAAAAACACATTGTGGCTGAAGCACACCATGCATGCCTCATTCAAACGCATGAGTTTAAAACTACTTGACGAGATAATAAAGGCTTAATATGGAACAGGTAAGTATTGCTTTGCTAAGTCTCTCGGGGCATAAGGGGGACAAAATAATAATGCAAGTGGGGTGAGTCATGTGTGAGAAATCAAAAGGTAAAGAGGGACTATATTTGTTACGACTGACCCTAACCACCCTGCTGTCAAACGTGGCTGGTATAGGGAAGAAATAACATGCTTGGGCTAAGTGTCAAGCATATTAGTCCAGTCTGTAGCTATATGTCATACGTGGACCCCCCTGACTTAACAGTGTGGACTGATCTGAAGGCGAGAATGTACTGACATCGTATGAATGAGTGCATTTCAAAACACCTGAATGGCTTGATCACCTAACACCAGGGGACAAGAGATTAGCCCTCACTAGCTTCTAAAGTTTGCAGGTTAGCGCCTATCCCCGAGGTTCGTCAATGCGAAACGAAAACAGAAGCATTAAATATGTACACGGTGGCACTGACTCGTAGCCGCGGGCGAGCTAACGCTTTTAATCCGGGTTATTAGCTAGCCCAGGTGAATCTGGCTCGCTAACAGTGGCGAGGTGAACCCCTGTGTTGCAGTCAAATCCCCCCCACGTTGTATTTCGTGCGTTGATCAGCACTAACCTGGATAGATGCTTCAAGATCTGCTTCTTTATCAGCCCGGCCATGACCAGACACAAATAACTTGATATTCAAGCACAGTCCAAGCCCGACTGACAGGGGCTAGCGAGTAGCTCGCTTGGCTAGTTGTTTTCCACCGGCGGGGTTATTATTACGCCACCTAAACGCTCATCCTAGAGTCGATCTTCATTGTAATGACCGTGCTGGCTCGGGTCTAGCTTCGTAGCCTTCGTACATCAAAACATAGGGAGGCGGAATCCAGGTCCCAAAGAAAGAGACAGCGAGCTAGCCAACTGCCATTATTAATGCACCTTTAATTTGGAGCTCTAATCGTCATACGGTATTAACAGAGCACCTGGCACACGCGAACGGACGACGTGAAGCCGTCGTCACGGTTCTGGGCGGGGACAGAACGTTAAGATTTGTGGGCGGGGCTTAATGCCCGGCGATGACCAGCCGTCCCGAGCGCTCTGATTCACTCGAGGTAGGAAATAGAAAGAGAATAGAAAGATTTTCTCACTCATGTCTCAGTCATGAGTTACGTTAATCTTTTTTTGCGTATACATTTCTACAACCCTATTGAATATAAAGATATATTTTCTATGTATTTCTTTGTATTATGTTTTTTGTTGTTGTTTTCTTCTTATTTCATGTTTGATCTGTCAGACTGTCCCGTCTGAGATAAGTAGGCTACATCTTATGGTATCTTATCATTGCCTGACAAGCAATCAGCGATACATAGACCTAACTGTGCCATGATTGCTTGAATGTTGAATTATTGAATTTAAACTGCCATAGACATCTACTTTTTTCATGAATTAAGAAGAAACGCAGGCACTATGTAAGACATTCTGTTCAATAACTTGCATATTATAGGTTTAATTCTCCTCTTGTCATTAGGAATATTTGGTCCTGTTGTTGTACTGTACTCCAGCGGCATCTAGTGTTCAACTCGACGAAATGTTTATTCAAACGGTAACACCAATGCAAATTCCTGTGCAGGAGAATTTTGAATTTACGTATCATGCATGTGGAAACAGTTATATTATTAGGCCTACATTAAACGTAGGCTACTTCACTAAACAGCAATTGACAATAAACGTACCCTAATTCATAACAATCAAGTGAACCTGTTGTACAAAACCTGTTTTATAAAATAAATAAAACAAGAGAGAAAACAATTAAATATTGAACACAAGTTTGGCAATTTGATTTAATTTGATTTATTAGAATCCCATTAGCTGCTACAATAGCAGCAGCTACTCTTCCTGGGGTCCGCACAAAACATAACAATACATGCAATGAACAAGGACAGAGAGACATGATATATACAGTATATGTGTGTGACAAAACGCAAAACGTTTTACCAATAGGGGGCTGAGCTATAGGCGTCTCAAAATAAAAATAAAAATAATATCCAGGGCAATAACAATAGGTATCCACAGATACTCTGTGAATACCTAAATAAAGTATACAATATTTTGACTATAAAAGTAATAGCGCACTGCACTGATATATGCATCATTTTGTGGAATTGGTTTGGTGTTGATACCTCAAAAACTGTAGGAGGAGATAGTTCCTAAAAATGAGGCGGAAGAATACAAATATAAGACATATAATATTAGTTTCGCAGCAACCACACTAACTAAGGAGGTTTTTGGTAGGTCTAAAACGTCGAGTCAGCAAGTGTGTGGAGAAAGATGTTCACAGACTCATGGAAAGAGAGCTTACAGCTTACTTCTTGCTGCCACGTATGAAGGGAGGGGCGACAGAGAGGAAGGACTCACTGAAGCCCCCTAAACTTCACATTCACTCAGAAATGAATCCGTCCAGCGGTGATGTGGATGGAAAACTGTTATAACAAAAACAACAACCCCCAAAAGCGCAACAAGTGGGCAACCCTGCAATTGACAACGGTTGTAACATGAACTTTTAATTCATTTTAATTCCACCGTTCTTGAAACTGCAATTCAAGGTTGAAAAGATGAGTGTACAAAATGTACAGCCACAGACGTCTCGGATGCTGTAGCCTAACCCAGAATTACCTCCCAGTGCAACAAACACGATGGAAACTAAAAACTCGACAACTCACTCTAGTGTACAACTCCGGCAGGGTTATGTATCCCCCCCACGCACCCTCTATAATGTGTTTTAACGTACACATACACACCAACCCCCTGCCTCTTGGAGTCAGCCCCAGGAAAGACACGACGCGCTCCCTGATACGTTGGATGTGCAGGGGGGGCGACTGGACTGCTCTTAACGGCACAACTTCAGCACACGGCGTCACCTTCCCCTGAAAACTAGTACAAGCATCTTAAACGACGACGCCTTATCCGCAATGACGGCGAAAAACCGAAACAAAGCGAGCTCTAGTGAAAAGACCATTTCTCCTTCGTCGCCTGCTCTTGTCGACGCGTCGACGAAACAGCAGAAAAGTAGTGATGGGGTTTGTGGAGCCGCAGCCGCTCCGAGTGTACCAGTGTCTGGAAGGAGCGGTGGTGGTGGTGGTGGAGGCTGCTTCAACTTGACTCTTGCGTTGTTTTACGTCGCACTGGTCGCCGCGGGAGGCTTTGCGGCGTTTTATCTCCAACAGGCCCTAGAAGAAATACACCAGATCGGTGCCAAGAATGAGGAAAACGCACGGGAAAACGCAAAGTTGCATGGTCAAATGGAAAGCGTTCTCCAACAGGTAGGCGACCCAGAACTTGTTCTCAATCCATACTATCCATCCATACATCATTAGACGTAGGCCTACAACATGGTTCTGCAAGGCCATCGATCAGAACTCCATTTAATTAAAGTGTAATAGGCTCGACATGCTTTAGGAATGTACTCATGAGCTGTGAAAATGGTCACCCTGACATTTTATCATCAATCTCTTGCGACACTGAGTTTACATAACCCTTAGTACATACATCCAGTTGTATGTACTTTCTTTAAAAAGCGAATCTTCAGAATGGCATAAGGTAATATTTGACCTGCTACCCATGGAATATCTGACATATTGGTCTAGAGGTAAAATTGGTATATTTGATCATATTTGGACTCCATTCCTGGATTATGTGGGACCTAGACTGTCCAGTATATTTTGGAAGGCACTTCCCAGACCAAGGCAGGATGGCTGAATGCTGAGGGGAGGGTTTGTTGTCTGTATTCTTATTTTATTCATTTATTTTTATGATATTCCAACATGCTTGTGAACTAAGACTGTGCTGTATTATGTGTACAATTTTGGAAGGACTGTGCTGGGGGAGGGGAGTTCTTGGAGGGATGGGGTAGGGTGGGTAGGGGTAGTTAAATGTAAAATATGTGTATATGTGAATGTGATATAAGGATTGCATACTTGATAATAAAGATGTTTTTTTTTTTTAAAGCGAATCTTTCCATTTTTATGATATTGTGTAAGACTTAAGCTACAATTATGCCTCCTTTGTCATTGACCTATAAATAGGTTTGCTTTTTTTCTCCAAAGGGAAAAAACACTGAATATGCAAATTGTAATAATACTAGTACTAGTAATAATAGTACTGAAATGTACTTCAAACACATGCATTCCCATATCCACCAAAGTGCTTAGAGATTAATCGCATAAAATGTACACTAAAAACACATGCATGTATTCCAGCAGTAACGCCATCTGATCTGATGATCCTGTCTCAGGTGGAGTCCGTGAGGAGTGTGATGGACGGGCTGGAGTCCTCGCTGGCGGTTACTCGCTCTGAGCTGGCGGCCACTGGCGGCCGGCTGAAGAAGGGCGAGGTGGAGAAACAGAGGCTGGAAGAGGCCCTGCAGAAGCTCCAGAACGACCTCCTCCGGGACCTGTCGGCCGGGATCAGCGAGGTGAAGGAGGCCCGGGAGCGGGACTTCTCCTCCCTGGAGAGCACCGTGGAGCAGCGGCTGGCGGAGGTCAGCCGATCCGTCTCGGCCAGCGTGGCCGAGTTCACCGACGCCCAGGGCGAGGTGCGGGGCCAGCTGACCGACCTCAAGTCACGCCTGGCCGACGCCCAAGACCCGGAGCTCGTCAAACAGGAACTGGCGGCGATCGCGGAGGCCGTGGCCGAGCTCGGTGCGGCCGGGCGGGCCTCTGAGGCCTCCGCTGCCTCGCTGGGGGACCAGATCGGCAGTGTGAGCGCCGAGCTCCAGACGCGTAACCAGGAAGTGGCGTCGCTGTCGCAGGAGGTGGATGCCGTGCGGGCGCTGATGCAGGAGACAGTGGGCAGCCTGAAGCAGACGGTGACCGTGGCGGAGGTCAGTGTGCAGGAGCTGCAGGACCGAACCCTGGCGCTGGAGGATGCCGTGGCGAAGGCCCAGGAGGCCGTGGGCAGCGTGCAGAAGGAGGTGCAGGAGCATGACGCCCAGCAGGCGCAGCAGCGCTCCGATGACCTGGAGAACCGAGTGAAGGTGTCTGAAGAGGTTGCGCGGTCCTTGGCCGAGCTCACCTCCGGGATGGAGTCGTTGCTCGCCAAGTACGACTCCCACGAGAGCGCGCTGGCGGCCCAGGGACAGGCGGCAGAGAAGGCCCGGGCTGGCCTGGCGGAGGAGCTGGAGACACTGAAGACCGGCGCGGAGGAGATCCGATCCAACGTGGCCGACTTGGGCGAGGGACAAGCGAGGCAGGTGGCCGCAGGGTCCACGCTGGGCGAGCTGATCGAGGAGCTGGACAGGAGACTCTCCGAGCTGGAGCAGAGCACCAGAGCGAGCATAGACACCCCCAAACATCTGGAGAACCTGAGGGGCTTGGTGGTCGCCCTGGAGGGCAAGGCCACCAAGCTGGAGCACCATGAGCAGGCGATCTCTGCCCTTCAGGATGCACTGGAGCAGACCACAAGCTCCCTGGCAGCCTTATCCACATCTGTGCAAAAAGTCGTACAAAGCGAAGAAAAAAAAAAGAAAACAAACAAACGGAGCAAAGCAAATAAATAGAATAGCGGTTAGTTAGCAATTTGATGTTTTGATAGTCAAACACTCCTGGTTCTCCCACACATGAAGCACTATGAAATAGTGCAGAGTAACTGTTAGCCTCCCAGCTCCATTTTCAAAGCGACTCCGTTGTTTTGATCCTGATGCTCAGTGTCATAAACAGGACTTTAACGTAGGCAGGGAGGAAGGCAGGACTATGGGACTAGAGTCCATGCTGTTTTGTAAACTGAAGTCGACACTCTCACTGCACTGTTCTTTTTTTAGGTTTCTTTTAGGTCAATCTCTGTTTATTTTTCAGTTTTATTTCTATTAAATCTAAATTGGTATGGTATTTTTTGGTCATTAAAAAAATGGTTGACACACTGTGTTTTGTTTTTCTGTTGAATGAAAAATAAAAACTACACTCCATATTCTTGAGATATTCATTTGTCCAAAAGGCCAAAAGGCTTTTTTTCAGCTGTACCTGGCAGGTAATTGAAATATCAGGAGAATTAAACAGATATTTTTGGGCAGTAAAGTAAAGAGTAGCTTTAGAATAGTAAATGGGAGATCAACACTACAAGCGTGGTGCTTGTACAATTACTAATTTGTAACACTTTTTACATTCACTCAATTACCAATACTGTAATGAGAGCTAAACAATTGGTGGTTTGGGCTGATTCATGCCCATCTTCCAGGTGTTCCTCTGCAGAAAAGTTATTCTGTGCAAACATCAATGGACTGTGGGAAGAACCCCACGAAGCAAACAGTACTCTACTACTCTACCTTCTGCTCGTTGTCATATTGATTCATTAAATAGGATTATATTAGTTTGTATTTTTATTATTGTAGCAGTTAACCCTCGCCACCGCCACTGAAGTGGCGTTTCTGGGCTCCTCCGACACCAAGACACAGGCAGTAGATGTGTAAACTGGCTTTTTGTAAAGTTGTAGTAGTTTCGCAGGCAGAGCAGGTGGCACGTGCTAACATGCTAGCGCTCCTCCTGAGTGTGTGTGTGGTGGTGGCTGGTTTAACCTGTGGGCCTTGATTACTCAATGCACCACAGGTGTGCAGCCTCACCCAGCCCCAGAGTCGAATCAGTCTGACTCAGACCAGGTGAGGCTGCTTAAACCAGCCACCAACGACACACACAGTACATTAAATGTACTTTTAATTATTTATTGTTCTTTTAAATGAATCAAATAGCAACAGACTGTTCTTGGAATAGATTGTGGACTGCAGTGTGAAAAGACATACGTGAGGTATAAATAGATCCCTGAACACCATAACTAAGGTGACAGAATGTACACAAGCTTTAGAATAATTTAGTCCATGATATATGATAGTCCATGATATCATTTACACGTTAGAGATGAGGAGACATTACAGAACAATTTATACAGATACACCAGGTTTGCAGCAAAAATGAATGATTTTTAAGTACAAACTGTAGTCATTGGAGTGCTGTGAAACTGTGGTGACAAAACTATGCAGGCGAACAAGTCATGTCATCATGTCAAACACGCTTCAAGGCATCCTATTACTACTGAACAGGGAAGGTTAAGAGTTTAAAACACGTAACAAATTAAAGGGCTCCTATACTACCACCAGGGCCCAGTATTTCAAAACCTTTAATCTAGATCAGAATTATCCGGATAGGATTAAATCTCAAAATTGGGTATTTTAAAACCAGAGATGTGATCCTGATCCTACAAAATTGGGATACGGATAATCCAATCCTACCCAGAATCCAGATCAAATGTTGATTTAGGGTATTTCAAAACTCTAAGGTGGAGATTAGGATAGGTTTGATGCTAAAAATCAGGATGATCCTGATCCCACTGGAAGGGTGGATCCAGCATGGATTCAAGGTGGATGTAGAGACATGTAGGACACATGGCACATATTTAATCATTCTTTTATTCAATGCTTGCATATTAAAGTAACACAGACCATGCCAAAACAATATCCATTCTAAATTAAACAATAAAATATTTTCCATTAGAACACCAAAAAAACTCCAAGCTGTTAGAAAAATGGGTAGGTGCAAAAACAAGAATTTCACATTTCTTCCTCCGAAAGTGCAATGTCAGCATCTTTCAGCCTCTCTTCTAAGGCGAATGCTAAGTTTTGTTTCCCTCATTCACAGCCCCAAGTAGATGGCCCTGACCTACCACTGGCAGCACTGCAACCAGATGGAGCAGCTGGACGGTCAATGCGAGACGCTCTAGTGAACCATTATTTTACTTAGGGTCTTTTGATCAATAAAAACATTAGTATGCTGATAAAACAGTTTTGTTAGACTTTTTTTTTTAAATCCTAGTGAGACATTTAATATACATACTGTGTTAATGAAATGTTTTATTACTTTGACCAACAGATGCCGGCCTATCCAAAGACTGCAAATCTAGATTCTGTAATCCTGATCTTGTGGTATCTCGATCAGAATGATCCTATCTGAAAAGTCTTTGAAAAACCAGGACAAAACCTATAAGATCACTTTTATCTGGGATAGCAAAAAAAGGGATTACAAAATATGGATAATTCTGATCTAGA
>OOFB01016833.1:2500-10849 GCA_900323305.1 Trachyrincus murrayi | reverse complement strand
TTTCTACCAGAATACTTATTTTGATAAAAGAAAGAAAACGAAAATATCGAATTACGAGGTGTTGGACTGATAGCATGACTGTAGACAGCTATAGTGTAGTGTAGTATAGTATAGTATACTATAGTACAGTATAGTATAGTATAGTATAGTACAGTATAGTGTAGTATAGTATTGTATAGTATAGTATGGTATAGTATAGGAGCCCTGTAACCGTGTCCTTTGCTTCAATCATTATTTCAAGAACATTTTGTGACAAACACATTAATATACAGGTTTGAAGGATGTTGGACACATTAAATATCGTTTCTTGTGACACATTTTGTATTTTACTTATTACTTATTGTTATGGGTGGTTAAGGTTATGAAGTTTTTCAGAAAGAGGAACATCTGTGAACTCTACTCACTCATAACGACCTGTTTCACACCTCCACACGCACCCCTGGGTGGGGTGTGTTGTTATTGCTTAAAACAAAACTCTTATTCCACACTCAATTTCAGCGGATAATGATTGGCATTTTCAATGCTTGTGTGTGGTTAGCTAGTCGATGTTTTGACAACGATGTCGGAAACTAAATGTTCTTGTGAGTTTATCACCCGGCATCCAATATCAAATATAAACACTTTTAACTCAAACTTTTAACTAAATTTGCAAGCTGGCCAGGGAAGGGATGTATCACTTGTTATTAAATATGTTCTCTCCATTATGGGATGTGGGATGTCTCTAATCCACTTCCCTTTAATGTCAGCCTCACTATTACATAATTGAGAGAGAGAGGAACGTGATAAAGATCCGCTTTCATCAGACCCTTCCATGTCTTCCTCCTCCTCTATCATGGAGACAAAAGATCTGCAAGTGTGCTCGTGATTGGTGTGTGTGTGTGTGTGTGTGTGTGTGTGTGTGTGTGTGTGTGTGTGTGTGTGTGCGTGCGTGCGTGCGCGTGTGCACATGTAATCAGTAGTCCGACTCCACAGCTCTCATTATTAGCAGCTCTCCTGTTATTAGTGACTCCATCTGTGAAACCATGTCAGCCACAGCAACGCAGATCTCAGGTCCGCCCCTCCGGTCCATCCGTCCCAGTCTCTCCTCTTCTCCACACTACCCCCCCATCCACTACAGCCCTGCTCCTTAACTGTCTCGGTCTCTCAGTTGGCCCGGGCAGGCAGACAGACAGACAGAAGCAGCCCGTTTGTACCTTTACCTCTCCAGGGCCAAAAGCATTTGTAGATTTCACGCTGGCGCCTCAGGTGCGCAGCGTGACCCTGATATTTTTGTATAAACGTGTCACCGCTGCGTCTTTGGAGATTGAGTTTGATGAATTACCTCTAGACCCGACGCTAAGACATTTCATAAATCACACGTGGTGACGGGTATTATTTTAACATGGTGGCGACACCACTACGGGGAGGGGTGGGTCGTGGGGGGGGGCAAAGATGGCGCTGATAAATCATATCGGATAAGGATACCACAATATTGTTATTTTCAGGCCCCCATCGAGACTCACAGGACATGACTGCATTTCATTTGAATGCATGCATCCAGAGAGGGAGCCTCTCAATCTTTTGTATTCCTCCTCTGTTCCGTGGCCCTGAAGAATAAAATGTGTATTGTAGGGGAGGATTTCTAAGACGAGTAGTTATAATATTTAATAGTTATAATATAACAGCAATAATAATAATGAATAAGAAGAACCCCAAAGAAACATGGCACAACTGTGGTGAGTAGATAGTTAGGGTTGAGGAAGTGACTTGGCAGAAACAACCGGCTCAGCGCGGTGAAGGGGAGCTTAAAGCGTGCCGGGAAACGCCAGGTAGGGAGGAGCGCGTTGTCAAGCAGGCGTGCTAATCAGCCGTTGGACCAAACCGAAGTGCACATACCGACTAAAACGGAACAACACACGGGAGCCGAGTCAGCCACCGTCCCCAATCGTTTTTTTGTTTTGTTATTTTTTTCCGATTCTTGTTTCCTTTTGTCTGACGTATTCACAGATGGTTCCTATTAAGTGTGAACACTGATTTGTCCTTGTTTATCATAATCCTTCGCAAGTAAAAAATAACGAGACTCTTATAAGCCACTGAGCAGCCACATGCCAACACGACGCCAGATAGAGATGGCACTAATGTAACATCTGTGAAAGAACTTGACTTAAGATCTCACTCCAGTTGTTTCCTCCTCAGCAGAAGCCGAGAAGAACAAAGACTAACCAGCTGAGGGACGGACAATCAACCTCCTCTGACAGCCAGCAAACTGTGTGAAGGCCCCACCATACCAGTGGTGCAGCGGCCCCTGGCCCGGAGAAACCCTTCTTCACCCTACGGTTCTCCCATTACCAACTTTCATTTTGACCCCCCCCTTTTGTTCCCTCTCTCTCTCTCTCTCTTCTTTGTTCAGATACTCCTCACGAAAAATTAAACTGTATAGGTGCAAGTTTGTGTGTGTATGTATATGATACACTTTATTCATCCTAAAAGGGAAACTAAATGCCACCACATACACATGATAGACAACGAAAAGCAGACACACGAGAGCAGGTACAGAATAAGGGAACAGCCCTACAAAACAACTGTGAGGTACTCCTGTACTGACTGCATACATATATACATGTATGTACATATATGTACATGTATGTACATACATGTATGTATGTATGTATGTATGTATGTATGTATGTATGTATGGATGGATGTGTGTACTGTAGGTATGCATGTATGTATGTATATATATAAAACCCTCCTATAGGACTTAAAACATATCAACCTGAGAAGATGAGCCAAGCGTCACGTGTGTGGAAGCCATCCCACCGCATCCTCAGCTCTGTGAACACAAGGCATGGCACATTGTAGAGTTACTGATCAAAGGATATCTATATGTCTCCTCCACTTCATTCTTCTTCTGCGTTTCTAAACAAATGTAATGTTTTTGTGATGACGCGCTGACAAGAGTCTCGCAGACGCAGGGTGAGGTGCGGCCCTCACACCCTCCGCGTGTTCTCACACGCCGCTGCAGGCAGAAGAAAAATATTAAATAAAAATAACAAGTCACATTTTAAATGCAATCGCATGACCATGATACTAACCATACACCAAGGTCTTCTCCGGGGACCGGGATTAAAGAAAAGAAGGAAAAGAAACACACACACACACACACACACACACCTCCTCTGACGCCTTCGTAGAACCATGACTAATGACCACCAGTCTCCTCTGTTCTCTGGATGAGATCTTGACTGGGAGAATAATTTACCATCACCCACACAACACTAGACGATGTGAGCGTCTTTTAATGAAATTGATTAGCTCCTTTATTTTTCCCTATCAGTTTCTTGGTTGTTTTCCGTGCATGACAGAATTGCTTTGACCTTCATCAACATGGAAACTGTATCTCCTCTCGCTCTCTATCTATCTATGTCTCTATCTCTCTCTCACTCTCTCTCGCTCTCTCTCTCTATCTATCAATCTCTATCTATCACTCGCTCTCTCTATCTATCTATGTCTCTATCTCTCTCTCACTCTCTCTAGCTCTCTCTCTCTCTATCTATCAATCTCTATCTATCCTCTCTCTCTCTATCTCTCTCTCTCTCTCTCTCTCTCTCTCTCTCTCTCTCTCTCTCTCTCTCTCTCTCTCTCTCTCTCTAGCGCGTGCTTATCTGCTTGTTCGCTAGTTTCTTAACCAGCTTGTCTTGTATCTGAAGAATTTGCCTTATTTCATATGGAAAACATTAACATACAGAGGCGGTCCAAGTAAAGCATTTTGGTTGCGTGTTGCTTGCAGATGATTTATCATTTTTAACTCTACACCATGTAACCTGTTGTTAATATTTCTTCTTATATAGAAAAGGATATGATTTGAGTTATTTTTAAGTGGTGCCATACTAAAGATCAAATTAATTACTGTTTTTTGAAATGATGCCTTCATACTTTGATGTTTGCTTTGCGAAACAATAATGAAACAGACTAATAAAGTTTAAGTTGAATGACCCATGTTATCTTGTTACTGCATGTTCATGTTGTATGCCATCAGTACAAGACGGTTGACTCTTTTATTGTTGCATTAAAGGCCTAAAGAGGAATACAAATAAAAGCATAAGCATAAGCATAACAAGGTAATATTGTACCAGAGCCACTCCCGTTGACTGTAATGTGACAGGAAAAACACTGCGGTACCACGCCTGGCCACCGGGGGCAGCGTGCTAGAATACATCGGTGAACGGAGTTAAATGCTGTAAAATGAGAATCTATTCGCTGCTACAGTACAAATAACACAATCTACAGGTTATTGTGAATACACAATTATTTTTCAATACACAATTGATGGATGTGATATAACCTTTTCAGAGCAGTGCCACTAGCAGTAACAGTGTTAATCCTCCCCATCTCTTCTCGGTCATCAATAATCTCGGTCATGAATAAAGCAAATATTTTCATCTGATAACTTCAAAGCAGATGAATTGGACAGCATCGCTAAATAAGTGAACGTAGCTTGTGCATGACGAGTAGTTGGCAGCTATCGTATATGCATGAGGAAATTACCAAAACAAACCTATTCAAGATTTTATTAATATAATGCCATAAAAGTGTGTATTCTTATCCACCGTCAGAAAATTACCACGATGGCACAATTTAAAAAAAACGCTTTTCTAACATTGATTTTCTGTCCCTGGTCTACGCTCACTAGCGCCCCTGGTGGTTAATTCACATATTCAGCCAAGTGGCTGTATCTTCTCATTCTTGTTAGAGATATTAACATGACATGCTAGACATGCTCGTAAATACTACATTACCTTATGTTAGTACTAGTTATTAAGACATAAAACTAGTGTCACGTGTCATTTAATGATGAAGATTAAATCAATAAATTGATCAGAACATTTTTTTCTTGTTTAGTTCATCATGAACTAACTGTCAATGGCTTAAAAATGTCACTTCCAATAATGAATATTTCAATGGTTATAAAATGTTGAGTAAGAGATTTGTCTTGTTTAGTTCACCATGAACTAACAGTTTGTTAATGGCTTACAAATTAACGTTTTCATCAAGTGCTTACAGCTCCGATGATAGAGATGTCTTCTCTCTCTCACCATCACTCATCTGTCTGAGGTCTGCCCTCAGACCTCCCTGTGCCACAGCAGTGCAGCTCATTTATTTCTAAGCAGAAAGTGTATCACCCCAGAGGCCTGAGTCAAATATGAAAACCGAGATTGGTAAACATTTTGCTGCCACCAGAGAGATGCTTCAGAAAGGACAAGATGTCTATTATTGCAAGTTGAATAACTGAATAAGACACGGGACATTTGTGATCACTCCCATCTTCTATATAAACGCAGTTGTTATTGGAAAAAGCGGGTGGTGTCCCTGACAGGTAAGTCAACTGTTGGGGGGGCAAACACCCATAAAGGCCAGAATATATAGCACAACAATATATAACACAACAAGTATCAAACTGCTCCAACGACTACAGTATTCACGGACCATTAACTTGTCGCATACCAAGTGCTTGTCAGGACGGACTGGTGGTGGAACTGTTTTAAATATTTAATGACATATTTCAATATTGTATCACAGTGGTATTGAGCTACTGAAACACACAGGCAGTAGGTGCTGTTAGGTGACTTGTTTCAATTGACTCGCAAATAGGTTTTAAAATAAAAACTAAAATAACGAAACAATGGCTCAAAATCACCTCACTGTAAAAACATACCTCTTGAAACGTGATCTTTTGGTTTGGGTTGAAATTATTGACTCACATCATTTACAGCAGAAAATACTACTAGTTGTTTTAAATACATGAAACACATCACTTACCCTCCATAGAATGTATTTGTATGTATTTGTATGTATTTGTGTGTATTTGTATCACATGAAAGTAGGATTGATTGAGTTGTGTGTGTCCCTCTCCAACAGTGGCCACCATCTTGGGTTGATCTCGTATGAAAGGCTCTTTACGATTAATTTTCCAGATGAAAGCTCTGTGGACCTCTCTGTATAAACACATATTATTGTGCTCTCTCATTTTCTTTCTGTTCTACAGCCAACACCACCCTGTTTCTTCCCTTTCTCCTTCCACACACTGCAGACCCAGACACACTTGGGCTGTTCAGACAACACAAACAAATTGGGGAAATGAATTCCAGGTCCCAAGCTTTCAAATCCTGGCACTAGATGCAGGGTTTATGTTTTTTTATCAGAATTTCAGATTTTCAAATTTCAGATTCTGAAATGCAGCATGAAAATGTAAAATGTATTGTCCCTACGAGACGCAACGGCAGCAGGATAGGTGAACTAATCAGAGATAAGCAGCCTAATTGGGAAGAAAATGGGCGTTATTCATTATGGATGCCTGCCTTCAAAGCTATCGGGATACCCACTGAAATCTTGCGAGGAAATTAGCTTTTCCGGCATTGCAACTTTCTCTTTGAACTAGCGAGAATGTGCAGATAAAGGCAGTGCAAGGCATCCATGAAAATTTATTTTTTGTGGTTTCGTCGTCACCCAACTAAAAATAAACACCTGGAACTTTTAGTCCCAGGAACTACTTTTCAAGGAACTAAAAGATTCCTTCATCCCGTTCCTTCATCACCACAGTCGAAAGACCCGCGAAGATTAGGCAAATTAGTCCGCTGACGTATGAAAAAGCAACGGCTGTCATTTTTGCGCGTTACTATACAACACAACAACAAGCATGGAGGAGAGTCGTGCTGCTGTTGATCATGGGGTCATTGAGTCAACAAAAGGAAAAGAGATGAGCAGTACTAGCAAAGCGGATTCAAAACGCCCGGAACGCTAGACTTAAAGTAAGCAAACAGATTTCACGAGCTATTGCAGAGATTGACCGTGAGATGACTAAGAAAGACTCACGTAAGAAATATTCAGCGCTGCAGGCCCCACCCCCCAAAGTTCCTGTACTTTTGGAAAGTACTACCCTCCACCCCCCCGCGGGACTTTTTGGGTGGTGAAATAATGTCCCCGAAACATAATTTAGACCCTGATCCTCCGAAGGTTCCGAGTCCCTGGGTGGAGATGCCATCTGACTGACAAAGAAAAAGAACAAAGGATGAACAAATGGCGTCATACGCTGTCACACGGCTGCAGTTATCAACCTGATAATGCATCTGAAGTGCTATTATGTCACTCGCCCTTTGTCTTATTACAGCGCAGTTGAGGCGGTTCCAGAAGGCCTATTGACATATGAGTGTTGTGACATTTAAAGGTACCTTCTGTGAGTGAGAGAAGAATAGTTCAGGTGGATTTCTTTCTCCCACTTTTGGGTTCTCTGAGAAGCATCCAGAATGAAGAAACTAGAACGAGTTTAAAGTCAGCCACCATCGAGAAGTTCATCTCACTCTCTTGTTTCCAAGAATAATGGGAGCCTTTTCTTTTTCCACGGCAAACTCAACGGCTAAAAATCATTTGCAGATAAAGCCAATAGCTTTTAAAACCAATATGTTTTGCGCTCCGGCTGGCTTGTTAACAGGCTTTTTGGGCTGCGTTCCTTGCTGTACGCTAACAGCCAAACTGATAAAGAGCAGCCAGGACCGACATACGGTACTGGTGTTCCCTTTAATTGGAGTGCCGTGAAGTGCATCTCTACAAACCACAGTTACATTTGTAATTCGTTATACGAGTACAATTTGTCTCTGGAGAACACAAAAGTTTCACCTGCAGCCCCATCAATAATTGGCTTGTTCTAAATATGCAATCTCCATCCAGTGTGAGGTTGGGCTGGTGGGCGTCCATGGAGATGTTTTGCTTTAATTAGGCAAAGAATGAAATGGAACAGAAAGCCCTAATAAATGAAAATGAACTGAAGCAACTAAAAAATGTTAATTGAATGAGATATTAATGAATGCATAGCATAGAAAACCTCCCTCTATCTGCATTTGAGTGCTGTGAATTATATTACACATTGGTTCCATTAAAAGATGTGCCACCCAGGAAACTGTATATTTCACAAATATTGTTGAAAAGGTCACAAACCAAAAGGTTTGTAACCCCACACCGGAGCTTTTACTCGCTTGTTGCTGTTGTAGAGCTAGCAGGATACAGCTCTAAGCAGCGATTTTAATGTTATATCCATTGGGGACATTTTTAAACGTGACGTATATCGTTGAATTGCATTTTAGTTAGGCTATTGTTTAGGGCAGGGTACTGTGTAGAAATATTGACCAAACGATGGCTTTATAGAGGAGTGCTGCTGTATAAGAAGGTATACACCGCTAGACACCAGGCTGAAGTTGGCTACTTATTCGCCAACTCCTCATTCAAAATTTTCAGTCCATCTTAAATGGCCGCAATAACGTTATTAGACCCACTGGGACTCATACCGGTGATCGCATCTTTAGTTCACGGTGTCAC